>JAPDSC010161062.1:213935-236076 GCA_026290005.1 Latrodectus geometricus
TATATATATATATATATATATATATATATATATATATATATATTGAATTATAATATCAAATAATATAATAATTTACAAAATTATCTTGTAAAAATGATTTTTATATTTTGAGAAACCACAAATTTATAAATCACATATATCAGATAAGGCCTCATATACTATAGACTTTATTTTTAAAAAAATCAGTAACATACGTTGTGATCTTTTTCTACTTCTAAATTTGGTTTGATGACTATGATTAAGTTCTTGTCATCATACGAAATCACACCTTGATGGCGATGGTCGATCTGAGTTGTCACAATCCTCCATATGCCATGCCTGACATGATTTGGAGATAAATATTCCAAAAAGTAATTTCATAAGAAACAGTGACTTTTATAATAGCACATTGAACAATTACATAATTATTATATAATTTTTTTCAATTATCCATTATTTTTCAAATTATTTATTCAATTACTTCAAATTTCATTTAAATAACTTTCAATGTTTCTAATGTTGAACCTAATTAGCGAAATGATCCATTATTGGTATAAGAATTATATATTGTCATTATACAAGATCCATCTTGGCTTACATGTTGATCTTTTTTTAAATGGTTTTCCTTTTTTTTATTAAATTAATATTTTTTATTTATTTATTACAAATTTTTTTTTTTTTTTTTTTTTTTTTTTTTTTTTTTTTTTTTTATTTTTTTTTTTTTTTTTTTTTTTTTTTTTTTTTTTTTTTTTTTTTTTACGTTTTTATTAGGTCTAGATTAGCAACATATGTAACCCGATAGCCGAAATCATTCAGTCAAGATTGACTTTGAGTTTAGACTGTTTCCATAGGACCATATGTAGTCCATGGGTTATGTTTCGAAAAAAAAATTATTAATTAAAAATCTAAATTCTTTTAAATTTTTAAATAGTACATAAATTTTCCTTAATTCTCCCTTTTATATTTATTTGTTTAATCCTCAAAAAATGTTTTTACTCTAAAATTTGTGACAAGATTCTCTGAACTTAGTCTCTGATTTGGTCTCTGAATTATTAACTAACACTACTCAAATTTGCAGAAATTTTTTGCCAGATAATTATATCTGGCCCACCCCGCAAATTAATCGACAAATTACCGACGATGACGTCTCGATGTTCGTTTTCGATTATGCGGGACGTAGAAGGAAAATTATAATCTGGCGTTATAGGTATATAAACTAATGAAAAATTTCTTATATTTTGAATTCCATTTTCGGTTTTGACATTCCTCACACACGCACTAATTCATTTTGAATATTAATTAAATATTTTTGTCAGCTCTATACTTAGCTATATTATTCATGAATATATTATTTTTTACGCATATTTAATTAAAAGGCTCACTCAATAATGAACTCAGAACAATATTAAACATTTAATCAACTCGATTGCAGCAGAAGGCGAACCTACTCGCAATTGGGGTAGCTCTGTTATTTGTCTAATTGTATATACTTTATTTGTTTGATATTCTTGATTCTCACATCTGTATCAATATTAAATTTCATTTCGACCCCATGCTATCTTCTTGGTGTGCTATTTTCAATGTTCCTGGGTGTATATTACTGTTAAATTGTTTCTCAAATTAAATAGCGATAATAGTAATATGTATTGAAATTATTTACAATTTCAAAGCATGTTACTTTATATCTGTGTAACAGTTTTCTTAAAAAACGTTTTGCATACTTTCTTAAATTACTATACTTTCTTTTCTTTTATTTTATTTATTTATTTTTTTGTCAAAATAATGACTATTTATTAATGTTAAAAGTATTAGTAATCTGTAAATTAAAAAAGAATTAGTGGACAATCACAAAAAAATTGAAAAATACAAAAAAAACTATTTTCTAAAAAATTGTATCTGTTTCTATAAAGAATAATTACTAATATATACTGGTTAACAAAAATTAAAGAAAAATCACAAAAGTAATGATAACTCCCCCGAAAATAAGCCAAACTCAACGAAATTTGAATATGTTTGTGAGTAAATGGAGCTGAACAATATGACATTATGCAAAATAGTGACACTGTTGTTGGAATACATTACTGGCGAAGAGCATAAAATGGATGTCTGAGAGAAAGGCGGCAATTATCGCTGCGTGTCTGAGATTAGAAATCTGGTATAGCGAAATTGTAACAATGGCCTCAAGGCATCATTTGATAGAATAATTTCTATGGCGAGCTATTGAGAGATTAGAGGGAGGACAAAATCATACACACAGATAGAAGAGGTTTAATGGCTAAATGTGAGTCTGTCTGTAATTCATAGACTTTGGCAACAATTTCTAACCACGGATTCGGAATCCAGTAGGTTTAGCCAAAGACGGCCGCGCCCTTCCACAAGCGCCGATATTTGTCATTTTGAGCACGAAGGAATATCAGATATTCCCTCGCTGCAAGCTCCGGAAGGTTGTTATCCAGATCAATCATGCATCGAAAGCTTCATGGACGTATTCTTTATGTGAGGCAACCAGTCATTTGCGTCACATTCATGTCACGCCATACGAAGAAGCGTTTGCAATAGACACGTCAACATGTCCAATGATCGCGTCATCAATGAAGGGCTTTTCTCTTTACAAACGAGTCCAGATTTAGCTTCGAAGCCGATAGTAGACGCATTTTTATTTGAAGAGAACGTAGAACTGCTTTTTATCCATCAAACGTCCTGTAAGAGATGCTTACGGATCATGAAGCGTTTGTGTTTGTGTAGACACACAGACCTTCATGTCTTTTCCCGTAGAAATGTTAATTTTTTCGGGCTACAGAATGATAATGCGAGATCACAAAGGGCTCGCATCGTCATGCTTATCTTGAGCAGGAAACAACTGAGCGTATGCTGTAGCCATCTCGATCACCAAACCTTAACCCAAACGAGCATGTTTGGGACACTCTTGGATGACGTGTAGCTGATCTTAATCCCCCTTATCTAATCGTAGCCAAGCCTTCGACTGCTTTGAAAGAGCAATGGCTCGCATTTCCTACCCAATTAATAAACCTCATAATTGAGAGCATCACACTTCGCTGTATATGGTGTATTGCTTCTCGGTGTGATTATACCCCATATTAAAGATATTTTTCTTATACCAAACTTGCACCTCCAGTTTGTTCATTCCATACCTATGATAATTTTTATAACACCATAATTATCTGGTGATTTTTTTATGCTATTTTATACCTCCTATGTGTTGTATATTGTGTATAGTTTCATTAAGTTCCACGCATAATTTTTTTGTGTTATCATCATTTTTGTGTTTTTTTCCTTAATATATGATAACCAATGTATATTAAATGTTCAGACAACAAAATTGGTCTTTTTTTTTTGTGTGTGTGTGTGTGTGTGTGTGTGTGTAATGTCTTCAAGCTAAACAACTATTAATCAAGAATTAAAATGATAACTTTGAAACGGTCTGCTGACTATTACACTATTGAGTTATTTGAAGTGTGATTACGTTATCATTTTAATCACATGTCCTAAATTTACATAATTTTTTTAAAAAATGATTATATTTCTCTCCTTTTGAAGAGTATTACGGAGGAGTTTATAAACGACCATTCTATATTTTTTTGCCATTTTTTGACACTAAGATATGAGTAACAAAATGACCGCTAAATAAAAGCTAAACTAAGACAAAATTAAGTGTCACTAAAATAAAATTATGTGTTAATCAGGGTTACCAGAAATTAAACTTTATTTTCAATATTTATCGCCAAACAAAATATACGCGTTTCTACACCGAACCTATCATGGACATTTCGTGACGTTTATATTTTTGTGTCAACTCCTTTCAATGGTGTCACCGGCAACGTTTGTATCTCCTGTGCCTCGGAATCAAAGTCACGAATCTTCTGTGAATTTATTCTGAGTTTTTTTTTTTTTTTTTTTCTTATTAACAACAACAACTTTTTAAATTAGAATATTTATACATTTCCTCATAAATAGTCTAAAGACAATCTAAATTTTTCCAAAATATTCTATGACCTAGCAAAAACATAAAATTTCTGATCATTATATGGCTTCAATTCATTTATTGTAATAGCGATTAATTTGCTATAGCGATATCCCTCAAGTAAACATGGGGTTAATTTATTTTCATATATATCCCATAGACTACTTGATGGCCATCACAAATTTATTTTTCCGTTGATTAAGTACACGCTTTTAAATATTTAATATACGTAACTACAAGCACTTAAGTAAGTACTTGATTTAAGTATATATGCACTTAGATTAATTTAAGATATTTAGCATAAAAATATATTCAATAACATAAATATCCGAGCACAAAAATTCCGAAAAATAGAAAACTCTTCCAAAGTAAATCTCAAATTGGATTTACATTATTTGGTATTAAAAAATTGAAAGTTTAACATTTTAACACGATGAATGGTATATTAAATATTCCTCACGAGAATCGGAAAATCAATTCTTTGCTGGAAGGTCGCACGAAGCCTTGATAATTATTTCAAACATGCTTGAAATCCAATATTGTCGTGCCCCCCACTCCTTTCTGATGTCACAAAGGCATTAATGACTTCGTTTTTTCGCTGAAGTTTCGTGCACGATATTCAGTATATTGTCAACGACATGTCGTTAGCGGTAATAGACTGGTTTGCGACGGGCCTATGATATAAAATTAATATTTTCATGTCGTAAAAGTCGTAGTTTATATAAAATGATGACTAAAATTAAGTACTCTGACTTCATCGATAAAAACAGAACTGTGATACGAAATATAGTGCTAAATCGACAATTATTAAGTGCACCATCTTTACAATAAAAAAATTAAGCAGTATATAATAATTCTAATTTAAGTCATACAGTAGATTAAAGTATAGCAAGCCATATAATAGTGGGGAAAAGTTTAATATAGTCTTTGCAAATGACCGGTTTATTTCCAAAAAATCGGATACTTATCAAGAATTCAAGATTTTCATTAAAATACTGCCCTACGCATTAAATCTCAGACATTTGCAATCGAGTACTTTATTAAACGAGGTTGAAAAAGTTTAGTGAAGAAAAGATCCTTTTCCTATCTACAAAGTAATAAGTTCGATGTCAGACTCAGTTAAAATCTTTGAAGTGCAAAGCCCGTCCTAATTAATATTATTGGATGTATGTTATCCCTTGAAGCTTAAGGCTATTGTGAAGCATTCTAATATCAACCAAGTAATTTGCTTTCTAGGGAACTTTTCATGGATAATGACCAATATTTAAATATCACAAGGAAAGAAGTTCGGCAAATACCCCAACACTCACTGTTACAAGCGTTCAAGGAATAAAAAGCACAACATTTACTTCCCGTTGTTCAATGGTACCTGGAATCAAACCCAGGATCTTTTGCTCAAATATGCAATCCAAAATGAATTAATTAAAACAAATATAAATTCAGCACAAGTACAGGTAAACTTGATTCATCTATTGACTACAATAAAACGCTTTGCTTTGAAAAAGACATTTAGTGCGTTTTAAATTTAGAAAAATGAGTGCTTTGTTGTGAATTCAGCACGTTACTCTCACCTTAATCTAATGGTTGGACGACGCTATTTCAAACAGAAGGTTCCGGGTTCGAAGACAGCAATTGCTGGATAACGGCAGACTGATGGGGCATTTCTGAATCCGCATCTGCTTAGATGGTGGCTATGGTGGCCTAGTTGGTTAGGGCTTCGTTTTCCTTATCGAAAAGTAGTGAGTTCGAATCTTATCTTAACTGAAAATCCGTCGTGCTCACTAAAGGCAGCTGGAGCACATTAAATAAGTTGTGATCACAATTCCCTCCAAGTTAAATGATACCTCTAGGAGTGACAGGTCAAGTATTTGTGGGACTTCTGCTTAATCCCTGCTTCTAAATTACGAGGACTTCTACCCGGCTACTTTCGTATAACAGCTAAGTCCAATTTACAGCTAAGTACAGGGAATCTTGTTTGTGTAACAACATCTGTTGAGGTGGGAGCTTGTGAATCTTCCGAGTTTCCTCCCTTGCAACACATTATCTATGCAAAGTAAAATGCTTCTCAGAAAACAATCTATGTGGTGGATGCCGAAATACCTTACAACAGTTTTAGACTGCTAGGCTTTCTACTAAACGGTATTAAAACTGAGCATGTTTGGTGAGAAGTCGGTAAAAAAAATCGCTTGTACTGATATATCTTCCGTCATTGCACATTCAACGAGTGCAATGATGCAACGGGTGTTGAAAATGGTACATTTATTATTAAAATAGGATTAAAAAACAAATTTTAAATATCTTTTTGGAGAAATTTCTTTCATAAGATATAGTAATAATAAAATAATCACAATTCATGCCAGTAATTGATAAAAAAAATATGATGATGTCAGCTCATTTTTTATCTGCTTTCCAATTCTTTTTCGATCGACCAAAGCATGGGGGAAACGGTAAAAATATTCGCTGGTATCGTTCATATCAATGTTTTGTTAAATATAGAAAAATATATATATATATATTGTTAATTTCGAATATCGTTAAAAAAGAAAACAAACTCAGCTTATAATTTACAAATATAAGAAATTATTTTATTTATAATTATTTCACGAATTCAGCGTTAATATTGTTTTTGTTATTTAAGCGATGCTTTATTTTGTTTAGTAATGTAAAATCCTGGTTCCATGAAAACCAGTCTCATTGTATTTTAAGAAGCAAATTGTTCTGCAATTAAAAGGTTTTTCAAATTTCGTAAGAAATGGTAGTCAATGGGATCTAGTTCTGGTGAATACGGAGGATGGTGAAAAAGTTCTAACTCCAGTTCCTGTAGTTTTGCCATAGTTACATCTGAAATACATGGTTTAGTTTTATCATGCGATAAACTAAGAGTCTATCTGTTGAAAATATAGGGTGATTTTTTAAGACTTTGCATAGTTTTAAGCAATTGGTTGATGCATATTCCTATTGGGATAAATGAGAGAGAGAGAACCACTTTTCATAAAATTATAATGGATTTCATTTGCATCAGACTAACAAATCATGAGCCTGATTCATAAGTGATGCCAAAGCTACATTTACAAAATTTTAGCGAATCAATTTGATTGCTGTCTGCTGCATAGAAACACTACAATCAAGTTTATTGTTAATGTTTTGCGTGATCTACGATGCTATAGTTCCTTGTAGGAACTCATACTTTATAACAGTGTAAATTTCTAATCATTCCATTTTCAACAAAACTTCTTTTTTTAAGAAAAACTTTTATGGTTATATCTTTTTTTTAATTGACAAGATGTGCAACTTTCCAAAATAATGTGTAATTTTTTATAAAAATGACAAAGAATTATTTAATAAGGAACTAAATCAATAATAGTTGAATTGATTTTAAATTTTGATATTATTAATTTGTAAGTAATATATCATATATACTTACAATAATAAATAAAGTAATATGTTTCCTTATTGCCTTTTCTCTCATTTATCTCTCGCTGACTCTTAATCAATCGGAGTTTAACTTTATAAATATGAAAATAAAAATAATTCATAAAAGTCAATAAAACGCAATCGGAATACATCTGAATATCTAAATATAATTTTGCCATGTTTGTATATGATCAGTAAATAAAATGTCAAATATTGAAGGCCAATAAAATAAATTATAGCAAGAATCTGAATTAAATTCTATGGATATCAAAATAAGGTAAAATGAACAATTTTACTAATTTACATATACATTTCAATTTTTACTTTGAATATTATTCTATAATACTTATAAAGATTTTTGAGACGTGGATTTATTCGTAAGTTTTATTACAAATTTATAAGACTCTGAAAAAATTTGAGAAAAAGATTTTAGCTCAATAGAAACCCAGTAAAAACTTTAGTAACCATTATTAAGGCTTTATTATTAAATAAAATTTATTGTAATAAGACTGATATGAAAATCAAAAACAATAAAACAATACATATTTCATTAATTAAAAAGAATTATGCAAAAAAAAAAACTGTTTACGTTGCTTGTACAATGAAATAAATAAAAATAATGTTTTTAGAAATTTATAAACATTGTAAGTTTATATACTCTACATATTTTCTAAAAATCTTTTTTAAATACAGCTTCTGGTAGATATTAAAAATACAACTCCAAATACAAAAGATTTTTCAGATTAATTAATATATATAACGCAAACCAATACAAACCAGATGATGTCTTAAATGATATTTTAATATTTTTTATGTATATTATTTTAAATTCATAACTGAAAACAATGAAATATATTACTTACAAAATTGATTAAATCCCGGTGGCGTAGTAGCAACGTTTCGCGATACCAATGCACAAGTCTGAGGTTCTGATCAAGATCACTCAGCCTTCAATGGTTCAATAAAGCTGAGTACCAAGCCTTCCAAGGAATTAAATACTGGAGGTTGTGCGTTAGGCTGACTACCAAACTAAAGCTCTTGGCCAATATAAAACACTTATACTGAAGGCTTTGGTTGTCGTAAGATAGTCTGTCATACCACAGATTTTAATTTAGTTTTACAAAATTGATTAGAGAGAGAGATTACGTAATATTTATTTAAGCTTAGTCATATATTAAATAATTAATTTGTAATGTAAAAATAAAAGCTTAAAGAGCTTCTAAAACATGTTTTCCTTTAACAATATTTTCAATAAGAGATTAACACATATAAAATACTTGAAACTAATATTATGCTGATAGTATTTACCAATAAATGCATGTACTCTAAACAGAAATTTCAGAATATTAAACAAGATATTTTTAGTAAGAATTTTACACTTTTCTTCAAAAACCATTTTATTTTTAGTTACCTCATGCAATGCATCTCAACAGAAAAGCATTAATGTATATAACTCATTAATTTCAATCCATATTCCTGTTCCATCTATCTATACATACATTAAATATTATAAACGAATAAATGAAGTGAGAAATATTTGAAAATTCTCTTCAGTAACAACATTATTGAACATTGAAATTGAGATTCTTTTCATTCGTTTTCCAATATACAGTCTATAAGCAGCATATTGGGTAAAGCGTAAACACATAAGCTGCTGTGGATGAAAGCAATATAAAATAGTAATTAAAATTTTTAAAAATGGCAAAGGTCAGTAATAGATAGTAACAAACGCTAGTGAGTCGTGTATTTTGATTTCTACTTTCATCCACATTATATTTGGTCGTTAACTGTGTAATGCTTCTTGTTTATTAAAGACAGATAATCAAGAAATTAAACATAACTTTTATTAAATTGCTGGCCACCCAAATTACAACACCAAGAAAGACAAGAAATATCAAAACAAAATTTATTTTGTAGATAACATGTTGACCAAGTATCAAATGATTAAATTTAGAGACTTCTGTGAAGTGTGGTTCCCACCAAAATCAGTGGCCAGAGTAGGCACCGTTGTTGGAGATCACCGCTGTCACACGCCTTGGCATTGATTTAAGGAGACTTTGAGTGTGTTCTTGTGGTACAACAGACCAAGCAGCTTCCACGGGTTGCCAAAGTTGATCTGATGTGGCAGCTGGGAATATATTATAGGTCAATCGATGAGTAACCATGGACCACATGTTTTCTATCAGTGAAAGATTCCGAGAGGGAGTCGGCCAGGGAAGCAAATTAATCTGGCAATTGACGAAGAGCCCTTGGACAATGCAAGCCACGTGTGGTAGTGTATTATCCTGTTAAAATATCGTTGTGCACAAACCCTGAAAGGAAGGAAGGACAATTGGTTCTAACACCTTGGAGATGTAGCGCTGACTGTTTAAAGTATTGGTAATGGGTAGTAGAGGAGTACGTGAGTGATATCCAATATAGTCCCATATCATAATAGCCGGTGCAGGACCAGTGTGGAGGTACATAAAGCAGGTGTTCAGCATGTTCTCTCCACTGTGTCACCAGACTCGAATGCGACATTCTTGGTGTTGCAGACAGAAAACGTGAATATTTTTTTTTATATCTAATGGTGGGCACCCTTGAGCAAGTAAGTAACATTAGCCCATTTGCCGCAACAAGGCCAGAAACTGCTACTCATTAGTAGTATATATTGGAAAGAACCTGGGCCACTTTAAGCGCTTGAGGGATTCTGGCCCAGGACGAATTCACATACCTAATTTCCCTATAAGATTCAACTCATGAAAAAATGTTGTGTTACGTTATGAATAATTGCTTTTCTTAACTCAATACCTGCAGATAGCAATAATTAGTATTGGTAAGAACAGCAGGCCATTTTCCACCGAGACCCGGAGTGGGGTAATGGCTTAATCTCGGTCGTTTTTTTTGTTTACCCGGGGTTTCGCCGAAAAATCATAAACTGAAGTTTATGAAATATCAGCCCTATTCCCCGGGGAAGGACACTCTTCAACTTGATTTAGTAAGCAAAACTCTTCAACTTGATTTAGTAAGCAAAACTCTTCAACTTGATTTAGTAAGCAAAACTCTTCAACTTGATTTAGTTGGTTTTCACTTTTTTTTGTTTTTTTTCTTTTTTTTTGTATTTTTTCGAATCCATTTTATGTGTCATAGCAACAAGCATGTTATTTTTTTGTGAAAAATAGATACATAAAAAGTAATCAGAACAAAATGCATTTATGTTTCCTCTTCCGAATCGGTACATTGTTGGATTTCATGATGACCATAAGATAAAGTTAAAATACCATCATTTTTTAAAAATTTTTTGTCATAAAACGAAGACAATGTTGTTTTGTTTTGTACAACTGTTTTTAAAACATGCTTTTTGGAGACTATAGAATACTGTAAATCTTTAATAGAAAGTTCTTCTTGCAAAACTTGTTTATATTTTTCATGAGTTAGAGAAGCAAGAGAACTTTTTTTTACTCCCTTTGCTGCTTTTTTTACTGATTGATCTTCACATAGCAAACTATACATTTTTGGTTTTAACCCTATAAATTCTTTTATTGGCTGACAAGTTTCATTTTTTAAAGTTCCTAGTCGACCTTTGTTTGTTTCACAAAAAAGATAATGATTTTTATCGAAATTGCTCAAATCCATAATTTCCATAAAGTTATTTCGTATATCTTCGTATACATTTGGGGTTTCTATGTGTAAATAAAGCGAATCAGTGTCTGTGTACAACAAGGTGCATTTAGAGTTATAAAATTTTTTAAAATATGAGAAATACAAGTCATATAATTGTAGTTTGGATAATTCTAACACTGTGAATCCAATGTATATAGGCTTGTCTAATCTTAGATCAGTTTGTTTCATTTTGAACAATGTTAAACTTTCGTTTAAAGGTTCGAAGTATTCTAAAGCAGGGCTAGATAAGTACTTTTTACATTCCTCGACACTGAGCGCTCCTTTAACATTAACCCTTTTCCTAACATTTTGTAAACATTTCCCTTAAAAGGAATTATTTAGTTTTTTAAAAAATAATTTTTCACTTTCGGTTTTACAAGATAATCTTTTTGAGTTGTTAAATGTAATATATTCTTTTAACCATGGGTTTTGAGAAAACATTAAAATCTTATGTATCTTGGAGAGCTTTAAGCCCTGTTTCAGATAAAATTGCAAATTCAAATAGTGTACAATATAATGTTTTTTTGGATAAAAATTAGGTGTTAATTTTTTGCATGGAAAGGTGTTCTTAAGCCCAAATTTTGTGCACAGTTTTTTTTGCATAAGGAGATAACATATCGAACGTTATTTTGAGATGTTCTGGTGCTAATGGTAAATCGTTAAGTCTCTCATGTTCTGTTTCGGGAATTTCTAAATCAATCTCTAAAATATATCCTTTGTTGCTGTTTGGAGGAATACTAAACACATCGAAAGAGTTTATTTCCTCTGAAGATAACCAACAAAAATTACCATAAGGTAAAAATTGGCTCATAGCATATCCATAAAGATTAACTATATCTAATGCAAGAATATAGGAATGGGGTTTCGAAGAATCGTAAGTGGATGGTACATAAGGATTGTTTGCCATAGCATAACGTTTACCTACAAGACAAATTCCTCCTCGCATTTGGCTTTCCAACCAAATATAATCGTTAATGTTTTCCAATAACTGCAATTCAATTTTACAAAATTTCAAGCCTGCATCAAATGTAAGTTCGCTTATCGAAATATAATGTACAGGATCAAGTTCATAATATTTTAGAGAAAGAGTTCGAAATGCGCAAAATACTTCTGCAAGCATTAAAACATCTGTATTTTGATATAGTTGTAAATAATCACCAAATGTTTTGCAATTAAATGCTCTGAAAACGGCTACAGCATGAATATAATCTTTTTCAGTGATATTTTGATGTGTTAAAACATTAAAAAAAGCTGCTTGAGGAGGTAAACCAATAGTTTGAAGTTTGTCAATGTGATCACAATATGAATAAGGAAATACACCTTTTCGATGTAGCAAATACTTGTTTTTGTTGTGTTGAAAGAAACTATCAAACATTTTGAATTCATGATTCGAGATTTTCAGATTTTCAATTAATGTATCAAGAGAGCTGTCTAAAAATTGAAAACTATCTAAGAATTTTAAATGATCTAATGTAAACATAGATATTTTTTCTAAATTTAAAGGAATTATATTAATATCTTTTGCATATTCTCTAGGCAAATATTTTAAAAGTAAATGCGAGTCATAATTTCTGCTATTGTGTATGACTACAGGAATAAAAAAAGTTTTTCTGTATTGCAAATTGCAATATTGGTGTGCTCTACCTTCTACAAAATTTTGGTAGTGCAAATGATGTCGAACAATTCGATCAGTTTTTTTAAATTTTTGGTGGCAAATAATACATTTTGAAAAATCATATGTTGAGGAATCGTCAATTTCAATTTCGCTAACTTTTTTTAATTCAGCAATTAGTTTTAAAGATATTTCTTTTGCTTGATAGAGAAAATGTTCCACCGCGTCATATCCAACATGATAGTTATGATGAATTATTTTATCATCTTGATCGATAACAAGCATTGCATAGGAGAGAGGAATATGTTTTTCCAGCTCACATGTAAAGGATTTTTTATCATTTGGAGTAACAGTCGAAACCTTAGATAATGCGCATTCGAAGTCAGCAAACATCACAAAACGATGTTTGAGAGATCTATTAATGTTTTTAAATTTCAAAATCAGATTTTTAGGGATTGAAACACGTTGTGGCTTGTTATGAAGGCAAAGAGTTTGATGTTCAATTAAAGTCTGTTTTCGTACAAATCCATTCAAACAACGTTTGCAATAATAATTAAAATGCTTTTTATGTTTCAAAAGTTTGTTTATATTTTTTATTAGATAATAATGCTTTTCATAGAGAAACAAATCTATTTCTCTATAGTTTTGAGAACTAGTGTAAAGAGGATATATCATGCCTTCATCAAAAGCAAAAACATTGATATTTAATTTATTTACATTTTCAAAAAGTTTGATGTTTGCTATCTCGACAGGAAACTTTAACATTTTTGTATCAACAGCTTGCAAATGTTTTTTGTATATGCTACAGCGACCAGCATGCTTTTGCTTAGGAAATAACGCAGCTAATATGCAATAAATGAAGCATTTATTATTAATACAATTGATAGATAAAAGCGCTTTTTTATTAGATAATTTATTCGGTAGTTTGACCGTTTTACATCCTCCAATAATTTTGGCATAATTGCCAATGTGTAAATCTACAAAATCGATTTTATGCAGAAGCCATCCGCTTCCGTTTCTAGTAAAATTATCAACAGAATTCATAATTTTCCTAAAGCCCTCATCTATTACGGAAAATATTTGTGCAGCAGATAAAATGCGCAAGGCATTACTGCAGAAATAATAAGTTTGATACATTGGTGTGTTGTTTAATTCATCGCTTAAAATTTTTGTAAACACAATGTGTAAGCAAATGATAACACGAATTCGTAAAACAGTTGATGTATTTAAAATATTATGAATCACAGGTCTGAGTTCGGAATAAGCAGATTCTACAGAATCAAAATTAGTTCTTGCACGTAATGTTCGAGTAAAACCATGGAATGCAGAGTTCAATTCTTGAAAAATAATATTAGCCATATTTATTTTTTCTGTTCTGATTACTTAAATGTATCTAAATTATAATCTTATTGTTTACATTCTTACTCAAGTATCAGGTTCAAGTTCTCTTGTTTTTATAAAATCTTGAATTTTTTCCAATCCTACAATCATTGTTGGAATCTGATCAATATTAATATTAAACCTGTTCTTAATATCACCAGCCTCGTTATATTTTAGAAAGCATAAATAATGTTGTTTTCTAAAGTGTTTGATTTCAAGAGCAGTGTTTTTTCCCAAATAAACAGAATAGTTTGGTATCTGTGAGTTTTTAGTTTCAATTTCTGTAGAGATGTTTAAGTCAAATTTTTTTGGTTTTTTCTTAGGAGCGCAATCCTCATCATCTATTATTCTAGCTTAAAAAATAAATAAAAGAATTTAGTTTTCGTACAATAACAGCTAAGTTAAGCATTTCAAAATAACTATCAACTTAGATTTCTAAAATTTGGTAAGATAGAGAGAAAACGCAATAACTGAAAAACAACTTACCACAATCCATGTTGAAAATCAGCGGAGAACTAATGCACAAATGCAAATGTTGATGTGTCAGTAGCATAGGAGAGTTTTTATAGAAAATTTTCCTGAATTTTAATTATCAAGCTGAAAGTTAAAGTAGTGTAGGTTGCTCATAAATTAAGTACTTTCAACTATGTTACAAAAACATGAGTGGGATTCTAGGTCATTTTAACGAATATTCTTCAAAGTTAATTTATTGTAATAAGCCATTTACATAAAGGCGTTTAAAAAACATAAGTATCATTTAAGGTCAATTTATTAAATTTCCTCCAAAGTTAATTTATTCCGAATACTCCTGATCTATAACATTTTTTTCTCTATCATAACTCTTAAATTAAATGTTTCAAGAATAGAATTATTTTAAATCTAAAAAAAAAATGAGATACACACTATTATATTTTAATATATTTATTATGTTAAGCAACAAGTTACAAAATATTTAATATACAATGCAAATTTCTAATTTGTTACAAACAATGCAAATAAAAAACAATTTCATCATTGTCTAGTAGTTTGAAGTATCCAAATTTTGCTTCAAAATTTGTACAATCTGCGAGTTCATTCCATGAAACACCTTTCGTTGCTAAAATACTTTCCACAACTGATTCAAACAAAGTCTTGTGAGAAGAATAAACATTGTATTTCTCTGCAGTATTATATTTTGTCAGTTGGCAGAAACCAAATCGCTTTTCATCTGTTTGATTATCATGTAGACACTTAACAATGTCTGTGTTCGACAATATAGTGAAATACATTATCTTCGCAGGCTCCGCAGAAGTTTTATGAAGTCGAGCATTTTCAGTGCACTCTAGAATATTATCATAGAGAGTATTGTGAATATACAAATACTCACATCTGGAGCAAGGATCCATAACAACATATCCGAATCTCTCCATGTCTAGCGATCATCTGAATTCGCTAGCTATGACGTTGTTATAATATCTTTCTTTTTTTGATTTTCTAATATCGCCTCTCGATAAGATTTACATTGTTGATTGGAGGAGAGCAATGTTGAATGATTTATCAATTTAAATTGTTGATGCGCAAAACGTGTTACAATTCGTTCATTTTCGCAAACATTTGTTTCTGTTAATCTCGTAATAGGTAATCTTCTATTCACATGCCATAGAAAAAATAGACAGAAAAGTCCACATGAGCTGGTACGAGGATGTTGTAATATATGCGAATTCCATTCTATTTTAGAGGAATTTTGAGTAATAAATTTTTTAATGTTTCCTTTCGGAAATGTGCCATAAGAACAAAAAAAAAATGCCATTGCGGTTGTTGTCAAAATAGATCACTTGCCAATGTTCTCCCTTCTTCGTAGAAGGATGCGTGTTTACAATAAATGATCGATAATATCCTCGTGTTTCGGGCAATAGATCACTCGCAAACACTCCGCCAAACGTTCCTCTAATTTTAGGATCGCTGAGGGCTAAACTTAACAGTGTTTGCGTGTCCATAGTATTTAATAGTCAACAAATATATTTCTACTTTTGTCAATTTCAATTAACGATTGCATTTCCATGTAGACTATTAATGTAACAGTTTCCGATAGTTCTCTATCGAATTTCAGGTGAATCGATATTTCACCGCTTCTGGCTATATTCATAAATGGATCGCTAGCAGAAAAATCTTGCGTGAGATCGAACACATACAAGCAAGTATTCTCTTTATATTCTTCTAATGTGACATTAGTATTGTGTTGAGCGAGGGCTGTGAACAAACTTAAATAGTTTCGGGCATACAGATTATTTTGATAAGAAGGTGTATAGGCTGTCATAGGGATTTGAACTCCGTTCTCCGATAACGAAATATAATTCAGATTATAATGTTGGAAATTAAACGGATTCTTCTTCAAATCTCCATTGAATGCAGAATTGGATACTAATCCTAGAATCATACGCGAGGGAAGAATTCCATTCATTGCATTAGGAATTATAACACTCTTCAATCCTGAACTGAGTGTGAATGTCTTAGTCTCAATTCTTGTGAAAGGCATTTGCACCAGAGATTGTTCTAATGCTTTTTCATGGCCAACTAGAATTGAGCTCGATACATCGCATTTTCTGATAAACAGACTTATATTTTCGATGTGTAAGCGATAACTTCCAGTGTTAGCTAAGAGAGCAAATTCGTCCTTTGCTTTTAACAAACGAATTCGTATCGTTGTTCCGCTAATTAAAAGACGTGGTTGAGTTCCTAAGTCAATATGAAGCATTCCGCACATATCAAATAGTTTGCCTTCTTTAACCCGTTTCCATCTCTGTTTTAATCCAGCATTCTTTCCAGTATCTCCCAAATTAGTGTCATCATATTCACCGACAGTATCCTTGCAGAACAAACCAGCACTCAAAAAATTCTGTTGAGAAGATTGGGGATGAAACAGAACACTTTGTATAAAAGATTTGTAAGGATAATTACTTTCCGAAGAGATATTACGATCGTTAAGCGAGATGTGGCATTCGGAAAACATAGTGTTTAGCAAATAATTAATCGGTCCGCATCGATCATTTTCTGTAAAATTTGTTCCATCAGTTTTCAAAATTTTCGCCTGAACATTCAAAAACACATGCGATAAATCGAAATATGCATCTCCTAACCCGGTAACAAGAAATTCAATTGTATTGCTATCCGAAATGGAAGCAATCGGATGTATTTCTACAAATGAAGAATGATCAATCGCCAGTTGAATAGGCGATGAAACGAAAAGATCTAGTTCGCTTTTTGTGCAGTAGCAATTTTCCATGTTTTAGAGCTCTGAAAATACGTCTGGTTTATTTGATTTCCTACGCTTCGAGTGTTGCTTTCTAATAGTTTTCTTCCTTTTAAGACCTTTTCCACTTAATTTGCGAATAACATCGCTTGTTATTTCGCGTCCTGTTTGGCGAAACTGATCTCTAGCAGCATTGCGAAGCGATTTTCCTTGTGATACATCTTCAATTATATTTCGACCAGATGACAATAAACGTTTTCCTAAATATTTTCCAGCTTGCATCATCAGCGGTAAAGCAAATCGGCGCAAGTTACTGAAAAAGCCATAACCTCTCTGAATGGGATAATGGGAAGAAAAGTAAGGGTCTGCATTGCCTGTTTGATTTAAATAATACGCAATACAATGTTCTGGTTGTAGCCTGTGACCGCGCTTCGACATGGTTGAAAGCAGATATGGAGATCGATGAGAATGTCATTGGATTTATATAAATTTCTTTCTGAAAGAGAGCACTAAGTTTGTTTTACCCGATATGAATTTAATAGGAGTACCGCTGCTAGTGCGCAATTGAATTTCAATAATATCAAAATATTGTTTTTTTACTCTGAAGTACAACGGCACAGAAAAATATTTAACAATCTGATCATTAGTTTCGTTTGCCACTGGGATAATTTTTAGAATAGATGTTGAGGAATCTCCTACCAAGGAAGGTGATACTATATCGCAGTATACATATATTTCTGTAATACCTGCGCGTAAATCCAAAGTATAATCAGATTTATAATCACCCTGACGAAATGTTCTTGCAGTAAATCCTAGCAAATCGCTAAGCTTTTCTGCAAAAGTGACTACAGTGTTTTGGGGAACGTGTAAACCCACCTTAGAATCAGGCAATAACTGTAATGCTATGAATTTGAATTCTTTGAATAAATCTTTAGCTTCACGATACATACCACTAGATATTTTGTATGTGGCAGTTCTATTCTCTTTACGAATACTCGGAAAAACTTTATAACTGATCACGCGAAATTTTTCATCTTTTAATGAAGTAGCAGGCTGTGTATAGGAAAATTGTGTTTTTGTTTGTTCTCCTCGTATTACGAAGCTGTTATTAGATATGTTTAATGCAGTCATTAATCGAGGACAGGAATTTCGTCTGAGTTCGATATTTACATGCGATGGCAGCGAAACTGTTACTTGGTTATTATTGCTTTCAATTTTAATATCATTTGATAACGATATTTCTTTTAATTTGTTATTTATCTGTTCTATTAAATCCCCATCTTCCAGTATTATATCATAGGTTTGGTCTACAATCGGTTCTCTTGCAATCAGTGTAATTTCCTGATTTCTAAAAACTTCTTTATTTGGAGAACGATAATAAATATAAGCAAGAAATCCTTGTGGACTATTAGGTGTTATATCGTCTTTTGTTGGATCTAGGCTCAACAACCTTAGCAACTGACTTCCTTTTTCAGCTGTTGTAATCCATTCCCATCCTCGTTTCAATTCAATTTTCAGTTTCTTTCTCTTTTCAATCAAAGTAAATTTTAGAGGAGGATCAATAAAATATTTTTTCATATTTGCCATTATTCCTTCTACAAAGTCTAAGTGATCTTCATTGTAGAGAGGAATACGAAATGTTGGTAGTAATGTTTCTATTTCTACATCAATTTCTCTCTGAATGATATAAGAATCGTTGTAACGAGACTGAATTGTAAAGTACTTTCCTGGAAGAGTAGCTTCGGCTAAGCAACATTCCCATTCTCCGATCAAAGTGATAGGTTTGGCTAATTTCGTTCGAAAATGATCTGGTGTATTGTTAGGAAAATATTTCATACTAGCATTTGAAGGTAGAAGAACATGAAAGTCATTCAGGATTTCAACCATTCTGCTTTAATCCAAGAATTAAATGAATCGTCGAAACCAACCCACTTCACCAAAAATTGTTGTGAAGCACCTTTCCCTTTAGTACGAATAATTTTTTCAATTGCCCAAAAATCCTTATCAGACTTATTTATTTTAACGAGTTCTTCGGTGTAAAATCTTCCTGTAATTTCCTTGCCGGAATGGTCTTGCAATGCATATGTAGGAGGGTTTGTTGGATAACGTTTGTAAATTCTAAACGTTTCTTCAGTCCATCCAGGAAGATAGCCTTTCTTAAAAACTTTCCTTGCTTTTGAAATCCTTACCACATCGTTAACTGCAAAGCGAAACTTGACTGGAGAGTCTACATTGTACAAGGATTTATATAAGCGAGGCTCATCAGCTTGTGTGACTTTGGCTGGCGCCATTCCATGACTTCGATGAACTGAATGGTTGTAAGAATCAACTATCAACGGTAAAATGTCTAAATATTTATAAGAATTTCGATATGTGAAAACACGATACATTTTATTTTGTAGTGTTCTGTGAGCTCTTTCCAAAATTGCACATTTTGCTTCACTTTTCGTTGAATAGTGATGGATATTATGTTTCTTGAACAGTGCACGAACTGTTTTATTGTGATACTCTTTCCCAAAATCTGTTTGAAGATTTCTTGGCTTTGCCTCTTTGAACACTTTGTTGAACACCTTAGCAATCGTATGGGCTTTCTTGTCTTTAATGGGAATTGCTCTTAAATATCTTGACATAACATCTATAATTGTTAGGAGGTATCGATAACCATTGTTAAAGCGTGATAGTTTTTGTAGATCTACCAAATCACTTTGCCACAACTCGTTCACTCCGTATGCAATTGTTTTCCGTCTTTGGAATTTATAGCGAACAGGAAAATGAAGTGTATAAGTATCTTCTCCAGAGAGAAATTTTCTAACGCGACTCTTCTTTACACCGCTAGCTTCTGACAGTCTCTTGACACCTCCAAACGAACCAGGTTCCTTTGGATCATAGTATAGTTTTTTTAATCTTTCCACCTCTCCCAGTTTATGAGAGAAGGAGAAGTTTTGTTGTCTCTCTCTCGTATTCCTATTTCCGACCAATTTGTCCATTTTTGAGCTTCAGGTGAAGTATCAGTATTCGAGAGTTTCAATAATCTTTCCGCTGTTGTCAATCTCTTTGAATTAGAGTTCTCAGCGATATTTGGTGTTTCTGGCGAGAAGCCTGGTTCTTTATATTGTGGGTTTACTTGTGAGAGAAGTAGATGATCTCGAACATATTTATTGTGAATCCAGTCTAATGGTATGTTCGCGTCTAAAATTCCCTGAAGAAGAGTATTGAATCCTCGAGGCGGTTGTCTAGGAACTTTTTCATTCCTCATTAAATAACTGAACAAATCAATTCCATTACTTCTGTATTCTGGTTTCCCCTCTTTTTCCAATTCGTTTCTATCGTTAAATGTGTAACTCACTTCTCTCAGTTTTTCTAAAATCGGTAAGATATACTTCTTTCTCGATTTCGGAACTGCATATGCTATGTATTTTGCAATCATATTCATTCTGGGAGGAACAGGTACAGATAGTTCTTCCTTCTGGGTTTCTAGTTCTTGTAATAATTCCTTCGGAATCTCAAACGGTTTTGGAGGAGGAGGAGGTTGCATTAAACGCTGATATTTCGGTATCCAGTGTGCTAATAGCTTAGCTTTCACATCATCAGATGTTTCTTCTTCGTGCAATAACTTTGAAATTTGATCTTCAACTCTTATTTCAGGCTTGTTCAGCTGATAGTATTCTGAAACAAGCTCTTTTGGAACTAATGCCATTTTTCTAGCCATTCTTAAATTCGTTTTCCTATAGCTTTTCCTATTACACCTCCGATAAGACTCAAAACACCTGGAAGGATGAGAGGTAAAAATCCTCCTCTTTGGTTAACAGTTAATATCTTGCGTTTTCGAGCGATAGAAATGTTTTTGTCGGCTAGCTGTCGAATGATTCGTTTATAACGACACAAATTTCGAACATTCAATCGGTTCGAGATATTCCCGTTTAATATGTTTTGACATATTTCACACAGTGTTTTTATCTGTTCGTTGGTGGCAGTCTTCAATATAGCATTTCGCTGTTTAGGACTCGCGGCGGATAAAATTATAATAAAATTTATAAAATTAGATAAAATTTGTTTCGACATCTTTGTCTTTCGAAGCCGACATTGAGAAACGAAATAATTTTGCTCCAAAAGTTTCATATACTTTTTCCACTTTATTCCGAAAACCAAAAATACGCTGTTTATATACTTTCTCGCAATTAAGTAAAAAATAAAAAATGAATAACAAAAAAATTTAAAAAAATAATTAAGGAAAATGTTCTGAAAAGAACAAAACCTATTCTTTAAAAATATAGGATGTAAATAAATTATATATTCCTAAATATCATTTTTTTTATCTACATGGGTAACAATTATATATTTCTTTTGGAGAGTCTCTGGAGTTCGAACCTGTGATCTCTGTGCTTACTTAAAAAGAATCGATAGTTTAGAATCTTGCTTGTATTATGATTCTAAGCCATCGACTCTTGTTCAGAAAACGTATATAATAGTTTTTATCTTACAATAAAACTTTTTTTAAGTTTGCCACGCATTTAATTCATCTACGTTGCATTTAATTTCTAGGTTAAGATTATCCCACTCGCACTTGTTTTTGAGAATTGTGTCAGTCTTGAATAATCATCAGAATTTTGGGCGTCGTAGCTATAATACAACATTTTTTTATCTTTAATGGAAGAGATGTGAAACCTAATAAGGCGTGTAGAAAAAAAACTCCTACTGTCGACCAACGTATTATCTTCCCACATAATCCTCACTAATTCGGATTCCAACTTCGTAAAAGTTTACAACTTGAAGTAGGCGTCAGCGCCAGCGCATTTTTCCTCTCTAATGGAAGATACATGAGATTTAGTAATGTGGGTAGAACCCCCCCCCCCCCCCTTTCGCGCATTTAAGTAAAATGTGTTTCATTTCCATCAAACAGTGT
>JAPDSC010161065.1:0-11884 GCA_026290005.1 Latrodectus geometricus
TATTTTGAACTATATTATTTTTAATTTTTAAAAGGAGAAATTAAATAATATTCAAAAAATTAGTACTAAAAAGTCAATAAACCCTTTTTCTTCGTAAAGTTTTTCAATATAATTTTTACTGTTAAGTTGAATATTTGAGAATAAAGGATTAATTTTATACAAAATACTGCAAAAATATTAATAAAATTAATATCATAAATAAATTATGCGGTGCATAATTTATTTATTAATTATTTGATCAAATTAGAAATTCACTTATACGAAAAAATACAATATGAAAAAGATGAAAAGAATACGAAAAATAAAACATACAGTAAAATTCTCAAATGTAAAGTATAAGAAGCTATTAATAACTACAAATATATATGAGTTATAATATTCAAATCATAATCTGAAATTATTTAACTAAAATAGTCACAATTTAATTCCTTTCACATTGTTTAAGATTAAAATATATAAATTTAAAAAATAAAGTATAATCATTAGAATAATTAATTGAAATAGAAAAAATAAAAACTGATTATATTTAATTACTGAAAAAATATATGAAAATGAGCGAAATAAATCAAGCTTCGAAAGTAATATTTTTTGGTTATTATAATGTCATTAAAATTTTGACTCAGAATATTTAATGTACTCTGAAATGGGTGTACGTATATTATGGTATTGTAAATGAAGACTCATTGATTGTTCACATCTCAAAATAAAGATATGTGCACAGTTAATCACTAGTAAAATTAAATCTAAGAAGTATTTAATTAATGAAAATAAAAATTTCTAATTATGAGCACAAATACATAAAAATGTATATTTTAGAAATAGATAAGCACTACTTAATTAAATTTAGAGGAAAACTGCATACAGCAAGAATGTCAAAAGAAATTATATTATTGTTGATTATTAAGTCAAAAATATTAAAGAATAAGCATAAATTTACTAAATTACATATAGTACCAAAAAATATATCGAATTATCAAGTTAGCTTATAATTTCATTAAAATTAAAAGGAATTTGAATTTACTATGTCCCTTGAGAGTGGTATTTGTTTTCTACTTATTCGAAAAACAGATTTTCGTTTCCTGAGATGTTACAACAGAAATTAGAGTCATATTTATTTCAAATCTAGACTGTTGTATTTAATTTTAATTTCTATCAAATAAAAATAACTTTGCATACAAATGTTGAAAAAAATTAATCAAAAATTTTATTACTTCTTTAATTTAGCATTGGATATCCATTTTTTTGGTAAACCAATATAGCAACATGATAAATAATAATTTTATTAATAACAACAAGACAAATATAGTCTATTATTAGTACAGAAAGTACATCAATTCTTCCACGAGATGTATAGTTCGTAAATTTAATAAACCATTAAATTAAGAAAAAAAATTATTATAGAACAAGTTTTTGCTAAATACCATGTAAAAATAGTCATAATAGTGTAATAAAATAGTCAGGCATTCCTCTATTGAAAAACATGCTAGAAGAAGCGAAATTCGAATGTGATATATTTGTTTCAAAAATTTTATGTGAGGACTATTAATGAATACAAAGTGCTTAAATTCCTTATTCAATAGAAAATTTTCCTCTTACATTTTTTATTTCTAATTTTGTTAAAGAACATTGTGAAGAATTCGTATAAATAGCTGAAATTTATATGGCTGCTTTCGGGTTGAGCTTTCAGTCACAGAATTTCAATCCCTGTTCATTTAAATTTAATCAAAAATATTTCTGGGATTATCTGTATCATCATCAATAGAGAAAAGAGCTGCTTTTAATTAGTTTGTAGCAAAATTTCCAAAAAATGTCATACTGAATTATTTTCTTTTTAATATTAATTTGTATTTATTTCTAAAAAATGTATATATAAATTTTAATTTTCAAATTTCCTAGCTCTAATTAGATTTTCCACTTTTTTTTATGACTACGATGATATGATTTTTTCATTACTCTTTTAATTCTTAATAATATATTGATAAAAAAATTTTTTAGATAAGAAATTATTCATTTTCCAAGTCGTGCTTCCTTTAAATCCACGTTGTTATGCTTTAGCAATTGGTGACGTGTTGAGAAAATCGGAAACAAGTTCGCTGTGAATTGAGTACACTTTAAAAAAATCAGATAAATAAATAATGTCAACATTTTTCGAACTTACATTGTGAAAATGCTGAAAAAGGGGATTCAAGGACAAACATATTTTTTTTTATATCTCCAGTGATTATGCATGGATATCAATTTTAAAAGGGAGAAGAACAACACACACACATTTGATCTAATAAAATGTTACTGGAAATAGTTCTGGAACAGTGAGAATTGGGAGCAGGAATAAAAATTCAATGAGATTTTAAATTATTATTTACAATTTCCATTAATTACAAACACTATAACCAAAATTAAGACATGAAAAATATCCCAAGTTTTAACAAGAATCAAACACTTTGATATTTTTATTTTCAAGCATTCAAAATAGATATAAGCATATAATTCGAAACATGGCAGATTTATTTCGACTGCCGTCCTTAACGTCTGGGGCAAATTAAAGGTGCTGTTCCACACACAGTGCACTTGAACAACGGATGATGCCTTTCTTCTTTATATGTGGACAAGCCACCACTTTAAGATTGAGCAATGCTTGGCAAAGGAAGGATTTCTTTTTTTGCGATAATTGAACAAATTCCATTTCGATGAGACGTCAGAAAGCGTACTGAGGCAAAAGATATCTAAGGTTTGCACAACTGAATCATAAATTGAAATCGCTCAATTAAATAATTTCGATGTGAATTCATTCCTCTTTAATGTATAATAGCATATTGTCATATTATTCTTTGTAAAATAATCCTTTTTATTTCAATAAATACTCTTAGGGTTATATTCATTTTCGATTTAATGATATTCACAATTGTTATATTCGTATAAACTCCATAGCTTAATAAGTATAATAAAAATATTTATAGACTTTTAAGATAGCTCAATAAAATTAAAATATGTGTAAATCGCCCGAAGATATATTCTTTAAGTATTAATACAATATAGATTAATACACAATCATAAATTATTTCCATGTTAATTAAAACAAACTTATAGCATATAATAAAAAAGGGACTTAATTTTTATTGTAAATACTCGCTTAACCACACTTTTACTGACGATAAAACTAAGCACTTTTGTATATGTTTTTATACGAATTCAATTCATTTGGATTTGTTTAACAGTCAGAAGTATCAGATATTTTTTTTTTCATATTATCTTTAGGAAATCCATTGACAAAAGTCAATGATATTTAAACATTTCTAAAAATGGAAATATTGACCAGAGAACCGCGAAAGAATTATTTTATCATCAAATGCTATAGTTTTAACAACTCAAGAGAATTAAGTCATGTTTTATTAGAAAAAAATTTACTGATGTTGCGAGTCGACGACATCAAACTAGCCAATAAAACATTTATAAATGGATTATAATATAAATTTCCACACTGAATAAAAAATAATTAAAATTTTTGTTATTTAACAGTGTTAAAGCAATTGTTGACATTTATATTATTTTTCATTGCAAATTTATAATTTTAATTATCCATAGGTATGAGTTTAACTACATGTAAATACATGCTTTGAAAAAAAACAAGTTACTTTCATGAATTCACTTTTAAAACGCATTTAAATATTAATAAGCTTTAAATTACCTTTAAATAAAAAAGGTATTTAATGAAAATGTTTTTCCTAGAAAAAAAATAATAAACCAAACATTTTTATTTTTTAATGGAATTTTTTTACCAATAAAAAGAGTATAGCATGAAATTAAAAAAAAAATTCATTTATTATTCGTACAAAAATACTAACATTTTGAAAAATAACTCGAATAAAATATTCAAAACATATTTCTTTATAGACTTTTAACAATCTTTTACAAATATTAACATTTTGTTTTACTTAATCGAAATATCTGTTAATGTGATTGACCTCTGAAATTTTTTCCATAGAACTCGTCATTATTTAAAAGAAGAAAAAGAAACCATTAAAAATAAAATGCTCCGCTTAAATTATTTGTTTTAACTTTGTCATAATTGAGAAATTAAACTGAATTTATTTGATTATAAGTAATACTTACAAATGAAATGTAATAATATATTCTCCCTCGAAAAGATTTTTCACATTTGTAAAAATTATAGGATTTAATAGATTATATTGCAGTTACTTCTATGAATAACTAATTAGAAATCAATTAAAATAATGAAAAACTGATAGAAATTTTCAATTAAATTCTGCATAGACACTGATTTTTTTTTTTTTTTTTTTTTTTTTTTTTTTTTGTCGAGTGCAAATGTATGGAGTGCATTACTCCACTTTTCAAACTGAACCATAATTTGGTTTGAAGTCCGACTTCCTCAGTACACATTTATGCAAAGAAAGGACAAAAAGAAAGTATATTCATGCGTGAACCGGGATTCGAACCCACTACCTCCCTATACGCAGTCAGGCACGCTGATCATTTAACAGGGTGGTGGCATTGTATCTTTGTTACTTGGCATAACAGTTTCACGCCAGCTACTGTTTAGACGAGTCAAGTGAAGTCACGCGGGCAACGGAATGAAAATGTGGATGGCTACATTCGCCCTCTCTGTATTGTCGGAGCTCCGTGGGTTGGAGACGTGTCCACTTTCAGCTATTGTGGCGTGGATGTGGAGAAAGGTATAGTTCAAACATCGAGCTCGTCACCTGACAGTGGTTCAGAATTACTAAGCACTTTGTGACAGGCGATTACTTCAAACCCTTTAGCCTTAAGTACTGATCTGGACTCTCGCCTGCATCGTATGTATCTTTGTCATTTAGAGAACTAAAGATATCAACAATACATGGATGTTGGATGATATTGCCACACACACATCTACAGTTAAAACTGAATTACTTTTGAATCGTCAGAAACAGAAATGAATGGTATATCAGAATTCGCTAAAGTGATTGGTGGTGAATATACTCAGTGGATGTTATTGAGCCACTCGAGAATTTTCATGAGAAAAGGAAATTTATGGAGCGGATTTGATGGAAAGCGAGTATATGAAAATCGATGTCAAATTGACTCTGAGATCAAAGGTATAAAAAAATGCGAAATTGGTAGCTGAAAAAAAAAATAGAAGACTTGGGCTTAGATGAAAACCTGGAAAAAAAAATTTTTTTTTAAATTCCGAAATCTATAGTACATAGTTTATTTTATAGATATAGATAGGTTATACATATTGTATTTAGTTTTAAAAATTAAATAATTTTATAGACAGTAAAGTTAGAAAACAGACCATAAAACCGCTATAGCGTGTTTTTACAGATTTCTTATAAAAAAACAAAAAGTGCCAAAAATCTAAATGAAGATACAGAAAATGTAATATTGATCAACCGAAAAAAACGTTTGAACACAGTATACAATGATTAAGTTTATTAAACTAAATGAGAATATTATAAATACTCTTTATATATATATATATATATATATATATATATATATATATATATATATTATGCATATATTTATATTCTTAGTAGAAACGAAGTGCTGTTTGGAATTAAATTTTTGAAGGAGTTTTATAATGTAACACTCCTTTTTGCATAGCTTCTGTATCTCATAACATAATTCATACAAAAAGTATTCTCTAGGGAAATATCTACCCTGTTACCAGAGGATTATTTATACACTCTTAAACTTTTGTTTAAGGTATACAAAACAGGCAATTCGCATTTCCATTATGACTAACTAATGATAAATAATCGAATATAGCAATACAATATAAATTACAGCATAACTAGCACTTGATGACTGTGATTAACAAGGATATCGTAAAAATTTTAACACTACCTGTGATTATGTTAAAACTTTAGTTTATTTCAAAATACATTTTCTTTTTCTATTCACATAATACATGTAATATAGAATCTTGCTAGAGGAAATAATTTAATTTTACTTCTTATGTTACTTCTTGTTCAATTTTTTTTATTCAAATTATCTTTAAAATATGTTATACACATATGCATTTAAATAATCTAATCAACAACAAAATTATTTCTCTTGCAAACTTAACATACAATTTTTTGATTAAATTAAAACAATAAGAAAAAGCAATGCATACATGAAAGAAATGAAATCATTAATAACTTTCGAAATGTTATATAGTGTTATGTTAAAATGCATACAATTTCTGTTTTTTGGCACTCTCTTTCCATATTTAAAATTAATATGATTTCAGACTTTTACTACGTTTATTTCATTTTATTTCGTTACCAGAAGGTAGTGAAGTCGAATTCCAGCTTATCCGAAGATCCACCGTGTTCACTAATTAAAATTATGTAATGCATTATATATAACTTAATAATAATTAAAATAATAATAATCATATATTAATTGCACAACTAATCATAAATAAATCTTAAATTTATTATGTATCAACTGGAATTCAACATTTTAAGCTTTTTGTGATCTGTTGTGGTCATGATGTTCTCCATGTTCCCATTCCAAATTTATTCCTCTGGGGGTCTTAGGAGACAGGTCTTGGGTCTCTTCTAGCTTCCTATCTCTAAATTGGAAGTCCTAGACATAGCGGTATTGCTGCCATCTTTCAGCAAAAGTTGTACTTCCACCCTCTTAGCGTGCTCTGTTCAAAGACAGAAGACGCTCTTCCTGACTTCATTCATCCAGTACCTGATGGTTGAAGCTTGTCTTCGCCAAGTGTCATAAGTAACAACAGCTGTTACCCAATGTTTTATAACAGGACGTTTTGAATAGAAACTCAGATGTGATTTGTACTATGAAATAGAGATGATAAAACTATTGATGCCTCAATGGATAAGAATGGAAAAAACTTGCAAGTTTTGACCGTTTAAATATCAAATATGAAGCTAACGACATAGCATAATTGGCTTCAAAACAAGCAACTAAATGACAAACAGGACTCTCATATATTAATTAAAAATGGGAATTTCCTCAATATACTTTTGAAATACTTGTTGGAAAACAAATTTTTAATGTCTAATGATTTTGAGGAGTATAATTTAATTTGAAGTAATTCATTATTATTCAAGAGCTTCATTAATATTCATAGTTTTCATTAAAGGATAAATTCATGCATAATTAGGGTGAATTAAAAAATATGAAAAAGAAAAACATACACATAAAGATTAAATGTCTTGGAAGACCAATTTATGAAGAAATGTAATGCAAAATTTTTGTAATTGATAAAATTATAAATTTTTTTCCTTTTATATTCATCTGAAAATGTTTTTTCCCCTCTCCCTACAATTACAATTAATACTTTTGAAATTTAGTAAAACTGATTTTCATAATAAATTTGCATCTCCCACACATATTTTAAACTACACAAAATACATTTATTTGTTCTATTTTCAAATTAATTAAAAAAATATCAGAAAAAATTTCCTAAGCACAATTAACAGCAAAATAAAATACATTTAGAAGGTAAACAATTATATTGATTTGATTGTTAAATTAATTAGTATTTTCTCTCTCTCTCAAAATAACACACACACACACACAAAACAGTTTTTATTTTACTTATATATAATTCCATGTTTGCAATCCAAAAACTCCAGTGTAGGATTTAATTTTCTCAAAATTTTAAAAAGATATTTTTAATAATTTCTTCAAACTTCATGGATGTATCACAAAGAAAAATTAACTTTTTGATTCAATATATATTCAAAATATGTTTTAAAATTCTCTTTTATAATAAAAAAAATTTTATTGTTATTTTTTTAATTGCTTTAAAAATAAAATGCTTTATAGTTTTTTCTAAACAAAATATAAGTTGTAAATTTTAAATATGAAAAAAATGCATACTAAATATAGATACATATTTCACATACATTACAAAAATAGTTCTGTCATTTATATTACAATAAACAGTTGCATTTAAGAGAAATTTGCTGTAAAAACGATATATTTACATATAAAATATTTACTACAAAAATGAATTATTTTTCTATTTTCAAAACGTATACATCACTTATATTTAATATTATTTTATTAAAATGCAATGTGTGAGTTACAATAAAAAGTACTTAAATGGAAGCAAGTGTTTAAAAAATGTTAAAGTACCCAAAAGAAAAAGGAAATTCAAGACGCCAGTGATTTGAATGAGTATGATTTATTTTACTCATCACTAATTTAAACTATCCTTGAGAAAATTTTCTGAAAAATAAACATCAACAAAATAATGCAAACAAAAAAAAAAAACATATAAATTATAAAAAATCAATTGCATCAGAGAAAACGAATAACTGCTACTGAAATTGGAATCAATGATTTCTAAAGAAAGTATAATTTTACACCTTGAAATTATAAATACTGAAATATATTTGTATTTATCAAATATTTGTAAATTGTATAACTAAATATTTTCCTATTGTATGTTTGAAGTTCCCAGATGAGAAATAATTATAATATTTTTAGTGTTAAAAACAAAAAAGAAAACATGCAGTCAGATTTTGATAAACATCAATCATATTCCCTCTATTTCATGAATATAAATTTTTAAAAATTCTGCTTAATAGTATAGTACTTATAAACTTCTTTAAGTTTATAATATTTTTAAAATCACCAGTACAAAGTGACTTTAGAAATTCCTATATAAGCATTATTCAAATATTTTAATATGAGCATTTAACATAAAAAATGCTTCATTTTTTTTAATATTTTTTCTAAACTAAGTAACTTATTAAGGAATTATTTATGAAGTGTTACTTAAAAAACATATGACTAAAATAAAAACCTAATGTAAATTTAAAAATTACACAGGTTGATTAAAAAATATGACAAGTTATAAGGCTTTATAAGTTTTTTTTTTAATAAGTTATCCACACGAAACTTTTAACATGGTTTCCTTCAGCATGGTAGACTTCACATAAATGGGAACGCAAAGTCAAACTTGGCCCTTTAATTGATTTTTGAAACCTTTAAAATGCTGTTACATTTCTATTTAATTGTTATTTTAAATATTTCCATAAAAAAGATAATTGCAAGGAGTGCAGTCAGAAGATGATGGTAGCTACTGAGATTGGAAATTATTTTTTTTACCTTTCAGTCATTTTATTGATTTTATCGTAACTTGTTAGCTATGATTGATGAAAAACAGAGTCCTTTAGATTAAAGGCATTTACTTTCTTTAATCATGTTCTTCAAAAGATAGTTGAGAGGATATTCCCATCCTTCCCAGAACAAATGACAGCCAATTTACGTTTTGCACCAAAAATTGTCACAAGTATTTACAATCACAAAGTAATTTGTGTAATACATTGTATTTTAGTTTTGCCAATTGAGGATAACAGATGAAACGGTGCTTCATCGGAAGTATCCATGTCTGTTAATTATCTATGTGAACATTAAATATAGAAGTCAAAGAACGTTTCTTCATTTTTCTAGTCTTTTGATACATTTGATGTCAGGCAATTTTATTTATTTTTTTTATAGTTTATTTTCCTTATATGATAATAAATTTTTGTTTGCAATACCAATTGAAGACTTCTAAGTTAGTTCTTTGATAAAGTTTTTTACGCTAGGATTTTCTACACACACAGCAATAATCTTCAATTTTTTTTTTCTTTTTCCCAAGGAATTTCTTTAGCATACATTTTATTAAGGAAGCTTTCGATTGCCAACCAAATTTTGTTCCATTTTAAAGTTTAGATAATAATTCATTAGAAAATTCTCTTTCCCGATTTTTAAAGGCTTTACAATAACAGAATAAGCAACCCTCCTCCACAAGGTATTATATTAAAAGTTTGGTTTTAAGATCTAAATTATAGATCATAAAACCAAACTTCATTCAGGTTTTAAGATCTATAATTTTGACACCATAATTTACTCTCACGAATAAAAGGTACTTTACATTTAAAGTAGAACTGCAGAGAAATGATTAAATTTTATTGTAAATAGTTATATACTAGTATAATAGGTTACACTAATTTTAACTTAAAACTACAGGCTGTTTTTCTTCTTTTTTTTTTCTTTTTCTTTTCTTTTTTCTTTCTTTTTTTTTTTTTTTTTGGTAATAAGTTTGGAAAACAAAATGTCTCATATACTGATACTTAGTTTTTGATAACATTCATTTCAAAAAATTTCTTGTGTATTTGGAGTTACATGACTTTTTGTTTCTAAGCTGAATGAAGGAATAATAGTTAAGTAGACTTCAATGAATGAGTAGTCACCAACAATCACAAACGTCAGTGATTCTGAATCGACGAAAAATCTGTGCATCATCAATAATTCCCTTAAAATTTTTCAAGTTTTATGAACAAATTTCAAGTGCGTGAAGTTTCTATAGTTCAATTCTTTTTTTTAATTTATAGGCAAGTTATGCCTCAAAAACAAAGTCAGCATAGCTATAATATAGTATGAAAGCTCTGTGCCATTGCATATGCTAAAGAATCTGAAAACTGGACTGTAGAGACATTTCTAGCCTCCCCCAACTGAGAAAATGATAAAAACTTGATGGAACTAAAAAGAGTATAAAAAAAGTAACATAACCTACGAAAGGAAGCTGCAAAATGGCTTGAATTTGAGGAAGAATTGAATACATGGACTTTAGATCACAGAAAAACAGGACTTTTAGTGCATATAAAAATAATTATTCATCAAGCATAAGTGACTGATACAGAGATTGCTGATTTTACTAGATAAACAGTATGTTTTGTTCAAGATTCATGAAGAGAAACCAACAACACACACAGATTAAAACAACAATATAGCAAAAGATGCCAGAAGAAAATGAAAAAATAATTATTGAATTCTTACTGTAATTCATTACAATGATAAGTAATAAAGTTTCATCCTTCAAAAATGTGTATGAAAAGAGGGTGAGTTTTTTATGATATACATATACACAAACAAATACAAATGTTTTAAGCAACTAGAGTATTTTGTTTAACTTTTTAATAAACAGTTTTTTAAACTTTAATTTGATTGCATAAATCCTCAAAATATCTTCCAAAAAATAAATATTTGAACAAATAAAAAGGGCATTAATAAAAATGATTACATGCAATTATAACTTAAAAAAATATTTTTTTATTCAAAGTAAATATTACTATAAAATCATTTTTGTTCAATATTTTTATTCAAAATAAATATAACAAGTAAATAAAAATCTAAATTTTCTTGTTAATAAATTAATCTAAATGATTTTTATCATTCTCTCAAAATATTTTAACAGTTATGAGAATCAGAAACTTAATTTCAATAAAATTTGAAATTAAAAATAAAAGCTGACTATACATAAAACTTCAATAAAACTAAAAAATTAGACTGATAGTAGAATGAGTATTTAAATTATGTGTATGAACATTTAAATCACATATATGTAATTGATTTTAATAATAAATAGGATTGAGAAATAGAGACCAACTAAAATCAAAATATTTTAAAATAAGCAGAAATATATTATTTAATACTAGTACATATTTTTAATTTAAAGCTTTGTATATTCATTAATTGTAGGACAATATTTTAAAAATCATATTTGATGTTTATGTTACATTCCAAGACAGAAACTAATAATATAAATTTTTATTGAAAATGATAAAGCAATATATTTAAATCTCTTAATCAGCAGCAATAACAAAGATAGTGAATAAATATTTCATTATATTTGAAATAATTATAATGAAAAATTGCAAGTATTTTTCAATAAAAAATATCATTTGATGAAGAGCTTATCATATTGGATATTATATATTTGCAAAAAATATACAAAAATATTTTTTTTAATAAATATTATTGGCCAAGATTAAAGCATACTAATATTACAAAGCATAATAGTTTAAAGCATAATAGTTTAATTACTGCATTTAATCATTTTAATATATATATATATATATATATATAT
>JAPDSC010161080.1:0-23754 GCA_026290005.1 Latrodectus geometricus
AGCAGAGGCCAAAGTAATGTGTTGGTCTCTGGGGGCCTCAATTACCAAGACCCTCTTTTCCAGGGACACGGGTCTCCACGCACGGCAAACACGTGGGTGATTTAGTCCCCAAGAGTAGCTAATAGCAACAGGGTGGCGACAGCTGCTCAAGGGGAGCCCTCAACCTCATGAGAGGCAACCACAATGAGGAAGAAAAGAAAGAAGAGGAAAGATCACTAGGGTACCTCGGGATTGTGACAACCGTGTTTACTTTAAGAAAGTAAACCCCCTGAGTGGGCTGTACTAACGAAGACAACCTCAAAGCACACGTAGACGAACACATCAGTTCCTATGGTGCCAACATTGATCACAATCCTGTTACACATTGTCCCAACAAACAAGCATTGGATCACACCGTTGGCCAGCAACATGGGCCTAAAGACAATATCTCTTCGGATATCTACACCTGTAAAGTTTGCTGACATGACTTCATTTCTAAGAAGGGACTCAGAGTACACCAGCTGAGAACCCACGGAATTGGAGTTGGTATTCCCCCCCCCCAGAATGAGAATCTGGAGAATATTGAGTGCATTGTTAACTAAGAGTCCTCTGGAACTTCTTTGAGTACTACTATAGACCCAAATGAACTTAATGCTGAAAACGCCTGGACTACAGTTGGTGCTGAGTCAGTTAGAAACACAATCAGGGAAACACACCTATCAATTTCCAACTCAAAAGGAGAGCTGGGTGTAGCACCTTTCACCACCATTCGAAAAGGTTAAACTCTTCATATGGTGTTCCCAATCTGCGAATATCTTAAATGCACAAAGGCTGGATGTCGTAACAGGTACTGTGCAGACAAATGGTATGCCACCAAGCAATCTCTCACTAGACACCTGATTAGAGATCATTGCATTCTTATTACAAAATCCAAACACTGGTGCAACATCTGCGGATCTGATGCTGGAACCAAACAAACTCGACATCAGTGCTTGGGACCCAAAGGTGTTGTTAGCTACTCAGGCAAAGCATTCGAACATCAGTGCCAAAAATGTAGCTTCTCCACCACTTCTGTACAAGGGCTAAAGAATCACATTGAGATGCATAGAAGTGTCAGACTTAAGAACTCAGTACCCAAGCTTATGCAATCTTTCAATGCGTACTCGAAAAGGATTGGCAAAAAGAGAATAGAGGGACTAAACAAATCTGCAATTCCTAATAATCCTAAAAACAACAAGGGGACTAAGAAGGAAGTCAATCATAAAGTGGCAGCCACTACTTGCAATGTAGGGACAGTTAATGAGCCTTCAAATAACACTGCCTGTAAATTATCACTCATCTTCGTCCACTGGTCCAAACAAAGCTAATTCCCTTAAGGACAAGAAAGACAGGTAAAAGGCACTTCCCACTTCGTTTCCTTCCGCTACTACTCCTAATTTTAAAGGCGGAAAATCAAACACTGTCAAGGGGTCGAAAAACCAACACTCTCTACTCGATCTCATTCCGGAAGATGATGTTCCCTCCACTACACCTGCCCAGACTACTGCTTCCACCTCTAACAAGGACAACGATTCCATATTTTGCGAGGACATTAACAGGTTCGACCATATCCTGGAAGGAATCCAGGAGGAGGAATTACCGGTGCCCCCTTCCATTGACGAACATCCATTACAAATGTTCTTCACACCACTTGCCAATATACTTGAAAGCGCTCCTGAAACGGATATGTGGCCAAACTTCAATACCATCCTAGAAGCTATTATATGTAAGGTTTCTGAAATTGTTCTCCTGCCACCTCGTAGAGAATTTTCCACAAAACCCCACACGAACAACTCAACGGAAGCTTCCAGAATACAGAAATCTTACAAGCGCAACAAGAGAAAAACTGTTCGTGAAATAACTGGTGAGTGTGCTAAGAGATGTGAACTCACAAAGGAAGAGGTGTCTACACATTTCCTCTCCATCATGACTGAACGTGAACACGACCCTGCTGCTTTCAGAGGAATCATGTCCGCTCCTGAAGAAATCGATCTGGCCTGTTTTACTACAAGTGAAGTCAAGAAGAAGCTGAAAAAGTGCGCCAACACCTCACCTGGACCCGACCGACTGACCTTCAATCACTGGAAATCGGTCGATCCTGACTGCACTATCTTGATTGTTATCTTCAACATCTGTTTTAAATATCGTAAGGTCCCCGAATCCTGGAAGAAATCGACAGTTATCCGTATACCAAAAGGTGATACTTAAAACACTATTCATGACTGGAGACCCATCACACTATCAAACACTGTATACAAACTCTATACAGGATGCCTCTCGAAGAGACTGATGGGATGGATAGCTGACTTTATGTCCTCAGTCATTGCCAAAAAGGTTTCCTTCCATTCGACGGTGTTTTTGAACACACTTTTGTGGTCCAAAAACTTCTTAGAGACGCCAGAATCGGAAAAACTGACGCCTGTCTGGCATCCCTGGACATTTCAAATGCCTTTGGCACCATTCCCCAGAGTACTATCTTCAATGCGATTGAAGCATATGGTGCCGGAAAACAGTTTCTTGACATCATCAAGGACATTTACTCCAATTCAGTGGTAAACATCATTACTGCCGAGGGTCTCACTAACGACATCCCTGTTAACGCTGGAGTAAAGCAGGGTGACCTTATCAGTGGTCCCCTGTTTAATCTTTGTATTGATCCATTGGTCAGAGAACTACAACGGGATGGCCTTATCAATACATTGAATAACACCAATGCAACAACCACTCAGCCTCCTGATTCTCAAGGCATCTTCGCAACTCAGGACGAAAACAGATATATCGACAACCTAATATTGGATGGACAACGACGGGTGATTCTTAACAAAGCTTCCAACAAACACCGAGTTCTTGCATTTGCGGATGATTTGACCATTCTTGCCAATAATAAATATGAACTACAAGCGCAACTTGACCTTGCCTTCGAATTATGCTCCCTAACAGGCCTCAACCTTAACATTGGCAAATGCTATAGCCTTCACATCTCTGGGACAAATCCGGTCGGAACTCGAGATATTTCCTTCAACATCAATGGTGTTCCACTTAAAACGCTCATGGACTCCGAAGGGAAGAAATTTCTTGGAAATCCAGTTGGTTTTCGTCTTGCACCTGCTAATGCAAGTGTTAATGAACACATGAAAATTGCTGAGAAAATCATGGTTTCTAAGGTTGCCCCATGGCAGAGATTGGATACCCTTAAAAGCTTTGTCTACCCAGCTCTTCATTTCGAGCAGAGAAATGGCCTACACAACAAATCTGCTTGAAACACATTTGACAAAGCCTTGCGACCACTTTGTAAGAAGACTCTCAATCTTCCGAGAGAAGCAACTAACAACTATCTACATGGAAACACAAAGTCTGGGCAATTTGGTATACCAATAGCTAGCGAGGACAATGATATCGCTGCAGTTGACAGCGCATTCAAACTTCTTACTTCCCCTGACCCGATTGTGAGGGAACATGCCTGGACTGACCTCAACACCCTCTTCAAAAGAAGATCCTGCAGAGACCCGACTGAATTTGACATTGGCAACTTTCTATCCCAAAATATCGGAGAAGAAGACCGTAGAACTACAAACCCTATCACTTCCATTTGGACCAACGCGCGGAAGGCTTCTGGTAGGCTAAAGGCAAAATGGACTTACTCTGAAGGTACCATTTCGATTGAAATTGGTGATCTAAAAATAAACGAATCACAACGTTGCAAAATCTTTAGTTCAATTCGTAGTAAACTTCGGAGTGAAATCAGCAAACGACTTATAAACCGACCAAGTCAAGGCAAATCCATTAAATGTTCAGCCGCACAGAAAGATAGCACACACTTCCACTCAAGCGGTGACTACACACGGTTCTGTGATTGGAGGTTTATACACCCTGCCAGACTTAACCTACTTCCTCTGAACGCTTGCCGCCACAGTAGGGACCAGAGAAATCAAGCATGTAGAGTCTGTAAAACTGAAAATGAAACCTTACCACATGTCCTGAATCATTGCATGCGCCACTCTCCTCTTTACCAATATCGCCATAACCAAATCGTTGAGGATTAAAAAGACTGCTGCAAAACGATTCACCATTATGAATGAAAATCAACAGATCCCTGGTGTACCAGGTTTAAGACCAGACCTAATCATTACAAAAAATGACAAAGCCTTCGTTATTGACATTACGATCCCTTTCGACGATCGATTGGAAGCTTTCAAATTGGCAAGACAACACAAAGAACAAAAATACATGCGTCGAAGAGCTAAAAAAACAATTCAAAGTTGTCGAAACACATGCCATTATTATTGGTTCACTTGGTGCTTGGGATCCGGCCAATAATGTCTTAATTTCAAAAATATGTTCCAAATCATACGCCAAACTAATGCGCAAACTTTCTGTTAGTGACACCATCAGAGTATCGCGTAATATATACATTGAACACATTACTGGGCAACCCCAACAATAAAATCTACAGAAATTGTTCTACTGATTCTCACCGCAAGTTGAATTTTACAAGACTTTTGTTACAGAAAATGTACTATTTGTATTTATTGAATTGTACCTCATAATATTGCTTTTATTGTTAAATGTTGTAATGCAATGTACTGTTTGTTTATCAATAAAGATACCACGTGAACAGATTTTAACAGTAGGGCCTAATTAGCATAACGTTTGCTGAGGTTCCTAGACGAAGTTATACACACCCATGAGCAAGGAACAGTGAGTCCTGTGGACATTTATGATCTGATTCCTACTCCTAAATATGGTTCCTGTAACTAAGTCTAGTTCCCTTTTTTTATAATATATGATTTTTTCATTTATAAGTCAATAAAAGGGATTTCTTTATTTTATGTGAGAAGACTAAGTCCACGGATCACCTCCCGAAGGTGCTCAGGCTGGTCTTAAGCATTCCGGAGATGTCGCTGGACTTCTGACTGGTACTCACCATTGGTGGAGCCGAACCTACGGTGGTCTTGTTATCTTCGAGCTTTATGGGAGTGATCACGGTCTCGTTGAGTGGCACTTCGATTGCCTTCCGGACGGGGACTCTGTCTCCAGATGGTGGTCTTCGAGTGGCTTGTGGTTCCTTAGTACATTTGTGCTATGGGCGTGAACATAAGACTGCCAAAGGGATACACCCACTCCCAAGGAGTCAGGTCTTCTACCGGAAATGGACTGTCCACAGTACGGGAGAGGCTTAATGACTCAGGCGTAGGCGGAGTTGTTTGGTGTTCATCTCATCGTAGTTTGTAACTTTATGTTAGTTACAGAATAAGACATTTATTCCCAATACCCGAGTCTCGTGTCCAGGTAATAATCTGGCCGGGACGTGAGTAGGCGTATTGGACGGTAGTTAACTTGTTAGGAATTACATGAACTGTCTAGGTCCCTATTTTCAAATATCTTTCAACAGTTCATCACCAGATTATTCATTATCGATTCTGGTCTTAGGTCAGATCGTTAACTCTGACTGCCCAACGCAATTAGACAATAAGCTTACTATTGAGCTCTGAGCAAGCACAAGGTTATTCAAAATTCTTTATCCAAATTATACTGATACCCTACCTATAATAATTTTAATTGTTCTACTTTAGTTAATTTGTCTAAATTCTCCTGTTGGGCCATAACAAATTATTTCCTGGGTATTGGTAAACTCCTCCTCCTCCTAACCGGACTATTTTTAACTATCTTTAACATTAATTAGCAAATGCTAAGACTTGTGCTTTTACTGTGTTGACACTCCCCTGCGTTAATAACTATTGGCGATCAGAATTTAGTGCCTTACATTTCTTGCTACTGCTTGTTGCCACGAATGGGTGGGGAGTACTTGAGCGATTGATTTATTTATTTCAGCTTCCTGATTTCTCTCATTCCTTGTGTCAACCTTGCATGATGGATACAGCATCTCATAATTCGGTCGAACCTAATGACGACTATGCGGACAACGTCACTGGACTCAACCTTGATGTCTCTACCTGTTCTTCTGCAGACTTTGATTCACCAATCTGTGACAGAACTCGAAACGCATTGCAGGTGGAACAAAAGTGCCCCATTTGTAAAAAGTGTTACGCCAAAAAGACTAGACTTATGAAACACCTACAACGACATGCTGAATCCGCTAAAAGCAGGCTCCAAGAAACGGTTACCCGTGACTTTCCTCCATCCCCTGAATCTGTTGAACGCATCATCGACCTAAACGATAGTGATAAACTCGTCAATGATGGACATTGCTGTTCACATATTGCTGGGATACCTTTACCTGTCGAAAACGATAACACTGCTCCTGCTCCCCCGGTTGACAAAGAGGGAAATGGACAAATGATTAAAAAGTAATCAATATCCCACAAGACCTTGTGTGTGAGCTTTGTCGAGCGAAACTCAACGATCCTCAAGCTTTTCACTTCCATCTGCGCAAAAGACATGGCATCATGCCCCAGAAGGTTCTGACTCCTGCACAGAGGATAAAAATGAAAGAGAGATTAACCAAAAAATTTGGTGTGCTGCGTGATAACACGAGCAAAGATACTCCTTCCACTCATGACTCCATTCTCCATGAGATGACTGTCACTCTGCCATGTATATCTCCTATCACATCACCAAACAAGACGACGCCAACGACTGAGCAAAAACAAATGACTGACAACACCAATCCCGACAACATGACTCCCTGTCCCACGAATTATCAACCAAATGATGTCCCGCCATTCAATGGCAAATGTGCAATTTGTGATATTGTCTTTGGAGATATGAGTGAGCTGATCTCACATCTTGATGATCACAGCAATAACTTATCTCCTAGTGGGCAGGAGAAAGTAAAATCATATGCGGACGCCATCAAGTCTGGCAATAACGATTTCAAGGCCACATCACCAACCAAGGTGATGGAGGAACCCCTTTTCCAGTGTGATATTTGCGAGCATGTCTTGATTTCTATGAAGGGACTACGCTCTCACATGATTACCAAACACAAAAACAGTGGAAAATTGAAGTTGCCACCCAAACTATCCACTAATGATAATGACCCTCCTAAAAACTTGAATCTCCAGAACAACACCTCCAGTGCTCTTCCCACGGACTTGGGCAAAGTTTCAGGAACATACATGAATTCCACTCCTACCAGAGTTGGTGGAAATGTTATTTTGATATTTCCCATATGTGACCAACTAAAATGTATTGAAGATGGGTGCAGCAACATTTACAATAGTATAGACTGGTTCACCACTCGGGCTTCTCTGGTGAGGCACCTCAATAAGGATCACAGCCTGAACATTACTGAATGCATCAACTGGTGTGGTACCTGTGGCGAACCTGCAGGAAATAAGCCTACATCTCATAGGTGTCTCCGCAACGGCCCAATCACCTCCTTGGGAAAGGCTGATACAAGCATCAAATGCAAGGAGTGTTGCTATGCTACTTTTACTAAGCAAGGGTTAAGAAATCACCTCAAGATGCACAAAAGTACCAAATTGATGAAAGATGCTTTTGAAATCAGGAAACCCTACAATAAGAGAAATGCCTCGAAGCGGAAAAGAGCCACCCTACCACCCAATGCTGATAAAATTACCACTGATGTAATCCCATCTAATAATCCTGTTGCTAGCACTAGTGGTGTTGTACCAATTAGGAATAAATTTGAGCCTCTCAATAATACGAATCACCCTATGGAAAATGATTCGAGTGCCAGTACCTCTGGCATTAATGCCACTAAGCGAACTTACAAAGGGAATAAGACTCTGAAAAACACGACCTGTATTGCTAAAACGACTGACAATCAGCTGTCCCCTCTTGTTGATCCAGAAATTGAAGACTCGCAGGACTCACCAACCATCAATTTGAAGCAAACTGAGTCTGACTTCAAATTTATCGAAGAGTTACGAGGCTCCCAACCGCTTGATGAGCCCTTTTTTACCACACAATTTGAAGAAGACACAAGCACCTCAAGAGAAAGAAATGAAGATGAAGATCTCCTTTACGGCCGTTCATCCCAACCCTGAAACAAATCCTAGATGCTGAAGACCCAGCTGAACATTGGGAACGCTTTCTCAGTGTCCTCGAAGAAGTCATTAAAACAGGCTCTGAGTTTGTTCATCTCCCACCGCCAAACCCACCAAAGCCAAATTTGATTTCGCAAGGCAAAGATGTATCTGAGGAGGATCTTGTCGCAACGGCCACAATCCTATCCGCTAAAAAATCCTACCGCAGGAACAAAAGAAGAACCATCAGAGAAATCATGGGAGAAACATCCAAAAGGTGCAATATCCCACAGGAGGAGCTCTATACTCACTTCAGCGAAACTCTCAGAGACAGGGAATTTGATCCTTCCGTCCTACTGGGAGTTGTTCCCGCGAATGATACTGTCGACCTCGATCCCATCTCTGCAGCTGAGGTCAGGAAGAAACTTTTCTCGACAACCAACACATCTCCTGGACATGACCGCCTAACATTTAACCATTGGAAGTCAATCGACCCCGATGGGGAAGCACTTTCAATAATCTTCAACATCTGCCTCAAAGCAAAACGAATATCTGAAGATTGGAAAAAGTCTCGTGTTATCCTCATCCCCAAAGGAGACACACAAGAAGGCATCAATGATTGGCGACCAATTGCCCTCTCCTCAACAATCTATAAATTGTATTCAGGGATCTTAACTAGAAGATTTGTCCGCTGGACTACAGACAACGCTGTGCTCTGTCACTGTCAAAAGGGATTCCTTCCTTATGACGGAGTATTCGAACACAACTTCATCGTGCAAAAACATCTATGCATTGCTAGAATAAATAAAGCAAATGCTTTCCTAGACTCGATTGACCTCACGAACGCTTTTGGGTCCGTGCCACATAGCGCTATTTTTCAAGCCCTCAGAGCTTATGGGGCTGGAGAGGACTTCGTCCATATTATTGAGGACTTTTACACCAATGCTACGGTTCAAGTCATCTCCAATAACAGCCTTACTGAACTAATCAGAGTCTCTGCCGGAGTGAAGCAAGGGGATCCCATTAGTGGCCCCTTCTTTAACATCGTTATTGACCCCATAGTCCGTGGACTACAGGGCCAATCTGCCCAATCTATTCCGGATAACCCGATACATGTCAGTGAGGAGCCAAGTCCCTCGATGGTAGACTTCCAATCTCCAAATGTCGCTATCGGAAGACTTATCCTCAAAGGAAAGCATGACGAAATTGAGTATGAAGAAAGACCCAGACATCGGTGCTTAGTCTTCGCCGATGATATTACCATACTCTCTGACACAAGCGATGAATTACAAAAGCAACTCCATCCTGTTTAGGAATTATGTTCACGTTTAGGTTTAAACATCAACCATAAAAAATGTTTCGCTATCCATCTGTCTGGTGAAACCCCAGTTGGCACTAGGGACTCTGTTTTCTACATAGGAGGAAGCCGGATCACTACCCTCAGAGACTCGGAATGTAAAGAGATTTTCGGCAACCCTGTTGGTTTCAGAATTATCCCAGCCAACTCCGTCATCAATAAATACATCGGAGCCGACAAAATTCTAAATTCTTATCTCGCCCCATGGTAGCGTATTGACGCAATTAAAACCTTCGTATATCCTTCCATGCTTTTTGATATGCGAAATGGCCATCACTCAAAAACTGCTTGGAAATCCGTAGACAATTTCATCCGACCGTTGGTCAAAGACACACTCAATCTACCCAACGAGGCTAGCAACAGTTACTTCTACGGAAGTACTGAGATCGGAATGATTGGAATCCCTCTGGCAGCTGACGATGCTGATATTGCGGCCGTGGACGGTGCCTTTAAACTGCTCACTTCTCCCGACAACATCAGTGGAATGGCTTGGGAGGATCTCTACCAATTTGTCGAGTCCAGATTCAAGAGAGAGATCGATGAGGACGATGTCATGCGATATCTGTCACAAGAAATTCGTCACGAAGATAGAGTCAGTTCCTATCCCCTTTCATCTATCTGGTCGAATGCTAGGAAGGCCTCTGGTAAACTCAAAGTCAAGTGGTCATACCAAAGCGAAGAGCTGTCTCTCTGCCTTTGAAAATGTGGAAATCCGAAACAAGCAGAGAAATAAAATTTTCCGAGGGTTCCGAAGTCACTTCCGAAAACAACAATCTGAAAACTTAATCCGGAAGTCCAGTCAAGGCAAGGTGCTTGAATGTATTGCCAGCTCCAAAGTTAGTACGCACTTCCTACGGGAGGGATGTTTCACTCGTTTCTGCGACTGGCGATTCATTCACCCCACAAGACTCAACATGCTCCCTCTCAATGGTTGACGGTATTTTAGCGATGATGTAAAATCCAGAAACTACTCAACCAAGTGAATAGTGTTCAACGGCCATGACGAAACATTGCCTCATGTCATTAACCACTCCATGAAAAGTTCCCCGATTGCTACAATTAAGACATGATGCCATTGTTGATAATAGCTCCCGCCTAGGATCAGGAAATCCTCTGAGGCACCTCTTCCGCTCCAAAAGTATCTGTTCTTATCAGCTTAATATCTGATACGCTATTCACCGAATAGCAAGATATTAAACTAATTTTTTTAACAGCGATTTTTTGGCCCACAGATTCCTAATCATAAAATGGAGGTATCTGACTTTGGTTACGAGCTTGCATTACCAGCTAACAATGAAAATCAAGCCTTCCTTTCGCAGAATGCAACCTGCCTCAACATTATCCCCCAAATCAAAAACCATTTGGACTGCACAGAGATTTCCTGTGTCTCCAGATTCGTCACTCGAGAATGGTCGGCTATGAAACAATCCCTATTGAGACACCTCAAGAGAGACCACCTCATTGACATTTCATCCACCATCAATTGGTGTAGACATTGCGAGTCTCCGGCTTGTCCGAGACCATCGAAACACCATTGCCTGCAAAATTCCGATCTCCTTATTTCTACTGGAAAAACATATCCTTTGAAATGCGAAAGATGACTTCTCCTGTTCTTCATATGGTGGTCTCAAAAACCACATTTTCTACCCTAAAAATGATTAGGCTGCTGCTAAAGCTATATAGATAAAACGCCTCAAACATAAAGACATTAGAAAAATGGCTTCGATCCAAACAAAAAGAACATCTACTAGACCAGATAAACAGATTAACGTACCATATGCTAAACTGAAAACCCTTTCTCATCTGAACTTGAAGGACCTCCATCCCACATCTTCTGTGCTGATCTCTAATGATGAAAGTCTCAAAACATCAAAAATTGTCAACACCAACGTCTCTTCAAACTCTAATATAAACCCCAGCCATAAACTAGAAATATTCCTGGGCTTCCAGCACCCACTGCAACTTATAAAGGGGTTATACGACGTAAGCCTTCCGCTACAAAAACTTTTTCCCTTGATATGAAGATAAAGAAAGATAGCCCCCCTTCATCCCAACTTTCCATGCCCCTCAGGGTGTTCACTTTCTTTAAGTAAACACGGGTGTCACAATCCCAAGGTACCCCATGGATCTATCCTCTTCTTTATTTTCTTCTCTCCTCCTTCTGCTTTTTCCTCTTTTTCTTCCTCATTGTGGTTGCCTCTTACGAGGTTGAGGGCTCCCCTTGAGCAGCTGTCGTCGCTCTGTTGCTATTAACTACTCTCGGACTAAATCACCCACGTGTTTGCCGTGCGTGGAGACCCGTGTCTCTGGAAAGGAGGGTCCTGGTAATTGAGGCCCTTAGAGACCAATACATTACTTTGGCCTCTGCTTCAGGTAAACGGGAGGTGTGCTGTGGTCCTCAGCACATCAATCGGCTTTATGGATCAAGCAATCGGTACATCTGCTGTATGACTCGTTAAGGGTGGAGGCCATCACAGGGATGTACTGTGAGCGTATAGGACTTGGCTAGCACTGGGTTCAGCTGGTCTGCACCCCCTTGTTGGACTCGGTGGTGGGTGGTGCGGTCAGGTCCCGAATTTTTAAATATTTTCCATGGAGAACAAAAACTTCACTTTTCTCCCGCGGGAGCAGCGATTTGAAACTTTGAAACCGAAATTTTTTGTAATTAAAAGAAAGGAGGGAAATTTTACTACAGTATCCCCCTTTCTAATATCAAAAGGAATATCGGGTATGCTTGAGGAAGTCAAGAAAGTACAAAAAATGCGCACGGGTGACTTACTTGTAGAGGCTGCATCAGACTCTCAAGCAGCCATAAAATCGTTGGCTAACTATGAAGTGACTGTCTCACCTCACGGCAACCTTAACTTCTCATGTGGTGTAATCTCAGCAAGGGATTTATTATATTCGCCGACGGAGGAAATTCTTGAAAACTTACAAGATCAGAAGGTCTGTGGCGTTAAACGCATCACAGTCAGACGGGACGGTAACATAATAGATACCAAGCACCTGATTCTGACTTTTGCGACCTTCCGCAGTACGTTAAGGCTGCGTATATGAATTAACCCGTCAGGCCATATATCCCAAATCCCTTGCGTTGTTTCCAATGTCAGCGCTTTGGACATTCGAGAAACGCTGGCAGAGGCAAAATCACCTGCGCTCGCTGCGCGGTGGTTGGCCACGATAGCTCGAACTGCAATCCGAAGGAGGCATGTGTCAACTGTCATGGTGACCATCCCTCCTATTCTCGAAACTGTCCTCAGTATTTGCTAGAGAAAGAGATCACCACAGTTAAGGTTCAACAGAAATGTTCATATCCTACGAGACGATTAGTCACTTCCCGTACTCCCCAACCAGGAGTCAGTTATGCCAATGCTGCCAGAAAAGTCACCAAATCGAGCAGCACACAAACAGAATGATCTTCTGTAACCCCAAATATCTGAAAAGCCTAAATTCAAAAAATCTCCGACATTTTCCAAAAAGTCTCCTTTCGCTAAATCAAAAGCGGAGAAAGCTCTAAAATAAAAAATATCAAAAGAACCAAATAGAAGAATAATTTATCGTTCGAGGAGCTGATAGATGACCCGCGTTCCAGCTCCGGAAAAGGAGCTCCACAATTTAAAAAATAACTTCCTTTGTTTCTTGGAACTGCCATGGTTTGCGTTCACATCATGATGACATCAAGTCTCTAATATCAATATATAATCCCGCATGTTTGGCACTTCAGGAAACTCTCCTGAAGTCCAACAATAATATCAACATGCGTGGATTTAATTGCTTTAAAAAAGACTGTGGTGACGATGGTGCAGTGTCTGATGGCGTTTGCATATTAACATCCAATAACTATCCCAGCACTGTCCATCCATTAAATACAACTCTACAGGCTGTAGCTGTGAGAATTTACACAACATGTTTGATTGCAGTCTGTATTTGCCGCCACATGATATCATCCGCCAAGAGGAACTCGATGCATTAATGGATCGGCTGCCTACACCATTTTTGTTTGTCGGTGACTTTAACGGACATAATTCTTTGTGGGGAAATGATGATACTAATTCTCGCGGTCGTCAGATAGAGCAATTTATTTCTGATAATTGTCTCTGTCTGATTAATACCGACGAGAAAACTTATTTCCACAAAACCACAAGAACATTTCATTCTCTCGATCTTGCCATTTGTTCACCATCGCTTCTGCCGTTGTTGAATTTAACAGTAGGGAATGATCTGCACAATAGCGATCATTTCCCACTCGTCATCTCCCAGACTGGAGGTAGTAGTGTGCAGCAACGCATACCTACTTACGTGTACAGTCGGGCAGATTGGACGTTATTTACACAATTGGCAGTTGTCGACGATAAAATGGTTACGATTGAGGATATTGATAATGCCGTTTATAAAGTCACTGAAACAATTATATGTGCAGCTGATACTGCTATAGCTAAGAGTTCTTCTAAACCAAAAATGCGCTGCAAACCGTGGTTGAACAAGGAATGTGAAGTAACTTATAAAAATCAAAGGAAGTTATGGGGATTATTTCGGAGATACCCCACGACGGAGAATCTCACAGCCTTTAAGAGAGCAAAAGCATTAGCTCGCAGAGCTCGTCGTCGAAGTCAGAAGGAATCCTGGTCTCGTTATGTCTCTTCAATTACATCTTCCACATCCAGCAAGCAGTTATGGAGAAAAGTGAAAGCAGCCAATGGTATCTACACGGAATTTTCAATTCCCGTATTGAAAACCGGAGCTGCTGTATACTCTTCTCCTTTGGATATTGCCAACGTCTTTGGTAAAACATTTGCCAGTGTCTCAAGCTCCGACAATTATAGTCCTTCGTTTTTTAGGACCAAGATTCGAGCTGAGCAAATACCAATCCGTTTCAACCATAGACCAGCTTTGCCATACAACTGCGAGTTTCGGATGTTGGAATTGAAGCGAGCATTACAGCAGGCCAATAATACCAGCTCTGGACCTGACGGAATCAGCTATCAAATGCTTCGACATTTAAGTCCAGTTTCCCTGTTGAACTTATTGCTATTGTTCAATAGGATCTGGACTGAAAATACATTTCCATCCCTTTGGAACGAAGCTATAGTGATTCCGGTCCTTAGAGCTGGTAAGGATCCTTCTTATCCTTCACATCATCCACCTATAGCTCTGACGAGCTGCTTATGTATGAATCTCGAACGTATAGTCAACGCCCGTCTCGTGCATGTCTTAGAAGAAAATATATGTATACATGTTAATCAGAGTGGTTTCCGTTTAGGAAGATCCACTCTAGATAACATAACATATTTGGAAACTTAAATCCGCAACGCTTTTGTGCGGAGAAACCATCTGGTTTCCATCTTCTTTGACATCGAGAAGGCATACGACCGTACATGGCGATACGGTATTCCCCGTTCTATGTATGATTTTGGCTTTCGGGGTAATCTTCCGATATTCCTACAGAATTTCTTAAGGATTTTATTGGATCTTCTACATCCAATACTTTTATTCAAGCCGAGAGTGTACCCCAAGGCTCTATTTTAAGTGTCACTATTTTTAATTGATACATAAGTCACATACTTCATCTTTTATCACCTACAGTTCATGGCACAATGTATGTGGATGACCTGCAAATATCTTGCCAAGGATCGAACATGCGTTTAATTGAGAGACAACTACAAACATCTGTTAATAAAATAGCTGCATGGTGTGCAGAGAATGGCTTTACATTATCTCCTAGCAAGAGTTGCTGTGTCCATTTCTGCAGGAAGACTAGCCTTCACAATGAACCTGCTATCCATCTAAACGATACAATACCCGTGGTCAACGAGATCAAATTTCTTGGTGTTTTATTTGACCGAAAATAGTCCTTTCTTCCCCATGTATTACATTTGCGGAAGAAGTGTGAGCGATCGCTTAATATCCTCAAGGTGTTGTCAAATACATCTTGGGGTGCTGATCGCTTGTCACTGCTTCGGGTCTACCAAGCACTTATTTTGTCTCGTATTGACTACGGAAGTGTTGTATATGGATCTGCTAGGTCTTCAGTTTTACGTACATTGAAAACTGCATCACTCTGCTTTCAGAATTTGTTCAGGAGCATTCCGCACATCACCCATCCAGAGTCTTTATGCGATTTGCAAACAATTGCCTTTAGACCTGAGACGGATGCAGCTGTCTCTCAATTATTACGCTAAAAGTTATGTCTGATATTCAACATCCTTTACGGTCCTTGGTATATACTCCTGCCTTGAAGAGATTATATGATGCTCGTTCATATAACATCCAACCCTTTCTCACTCGAACTAAAGATCAATTGTATTTAACAGACCTATATGATGTCCGTTTTAGTAAAACGGACTTCCATTCACAACCACCATGGTATGATCCACAGATTAATATTATTAATCCATTTGTACAGTTTAGAAAATCGGACACAACCTCAAAGATTTTTCAACAGCTTTTCTATATACATCGCTGTCAGTATTCATTATACACGCATGTATTCACAGATGGATCTAAAACTGCAGTACATGTTGGCTGTGGCGTATTTTACGCTGATACCAGTTATGGTTGCAGCCTTCATAAGTCCTGCTCCATGTTTACAGCTGAAGCTACTGCCAATCTTCAAGCTCTTCAGCTAGTGAATACAGAGAAATTTTATAAAATCTGCCTGTATACTGACAGTTTGAGTGTATTAGAAGCGTTGAGGAATTCAATTTATTATCATCCCGTTGTGTCTAAGATTTTCGGAGGATTGGATTCCCTTGCTGGCAAGGGTTATAATATCATTTTCTGTTGGATACCAGGTCATGTAGGTCTAGAGGGAAATGAAAATGCAGATGCAGCTGCTTAAGCTGCATCGTCTTCACTCCATTCATCTGTCCCTCTTTTCGACGTGAAAAGGGTTGTTAAAAGATCTGTAAATTCTCTATGGCAGGAGTCATGGAGTATGAAACTGCGTGCCATCTTTCCATACCTCATTCCATCAAAAGTTTTACCGTTACGAAGAGCAGATGTCAGATTGACTCGACTTCGTATCGGACACACGCGTATCACACACAGACATTTGTTTCTAAATGAATTGAATCCATGGTGTAAAACGTGTGATGTACCATATACTGTTTCTCATATTTTAATCTCATTTCCTGTTTTTAACGTTTACCGTTTTAAATTCTTTTCAACTGACCTTTTAACCATGTATGATTTAGTGGGGGAATCACCCCACCGAAACCTTTTTGCCTTTTTAAGGGAAATTGGTTTCCTTACTTTTATTTAATTGTTATTAATGTTCACATTACTTCTATTTGTTTATATTTTCCCAGATTTCAATGTAAATTTATACATTTATTTTTGTATTTTAAACTTTTAATGTAGAGTATGGGTTTTCTTTAAAAATTATATATTTTCCTTAGAGCTTAATTTTTGGCGCAGCTTGTCCTCTTTTGGACCTTGCGCCACAAAACCCAACCAACAACAACAACAACCCATTTTTCGATGCCTCAAGGGAACGTAAAATTTAATGCAAATTGCTCCCAGGGATCAGAGAAAAGCGACGAAATAGCATACAATGAGGATCCTCCCTTTCGTCCTCCCGATCATGTTTGAGCTAAAATTAAAACCAAAAAAAGCCTAATGTCACCTGGTCCGATGTGGTTTCTAAGGGGACAAAAACGCTCAATTGCCTCCACATCTAAAGGCATTACTTCTAATCATGAAAATCATATCCTCCAATCAACCGCTTCATCAATACCACTACACTCTCAAGACAGCATTGATATTAATAATTATGTTAATATCAATGCTGTCTTGAGAGTCTAGTGTTGAATGAAAGTCAATTTAATACTGAAAGTCAATTTAATGAAGATCTTCTCCTTCCCTTCTCTGCCCATAATCAAATCTCAGAGCCTGAACCACAATTCAATCCTGAACCCTCTGACACCTATCCCCTTCAAGAATTTGAGGAAGTTCTAGCTGGTGTTAACCTTGTTGCAGATCCTTCATGCCAATGGGACTCCTTAATCAAAGTGCTTGAGGACATCTACAACACGGCAGCAAAGAAAGTTAAGCTTCCACCACCAAGTAACACTCCACCTGCACCACACCAACTTGATCTGAATGATCCTTCGAAAGTGCAAAAAGCCTACAGAAACAACAGGCGAAGAACAATTAGATCTATCATGGGTGAAAAATCAGCCCTTTGTAACATTGCCAAGGAGTTCATCGAGGAACATTTTACAAATTGCTACAGTTCCAAAAACACTAACCTAGAGCTCTACAACGCCACATGAGCTGCTCCCGAACCCGTGGTTCTTCGTCCGTTCACTTGCATTGAAGTTAAAAAGAAATTAAAAGCTTGTCATAATACTGCACCAGGGCCGGACCGTATAACCTACAATCATTGGAAATCTATTGACCCTGAGTGCATTATTCTCACCTCAATCTTTAACATTTGCCTCTCTCAAAAAAAGATCCCACCTTCTTGGAAAAAATCCAAAACAGTATTAATTCCAAAATCTGGCGACTCTCCCAATATTGAAGATTGGCGTCCAATTTCTTTATGTGACTGCATCTACAAACTTTACTCAGGTTGCCTATCAATAAGACTTATGGACTGTATGGTTGCCAATAAGGTATTGCGTAAAGGTCAAAAAGGATTTATGCCGTATGACGGGGTTTTTGAGCACAACTTTGCCATAAATCGACACATACGACATGCCAGATCACCAATGCCCTACTAGTTTCATTAGACCTCTCGAATGCCTTTGGATCGATACCTAATCAAGCAATCTTCAAAGCGCTTGAAGCATATGGAGCAGGTGATGACTTCACCAACACCAGAGACTTCTATGACATGTCGGCCACCACAATTCTCCCCTTACTGACTGTATAATGACATCTAAACTCGCCCCATGGCAGGGATTAAATGCTTTAAAAAACTTTTTATACCCTGCCCTTCAATTTGACATGAGGTGTGGGAGATTTCCCAAGAAAGCTTGGAGTGATTTGGATCACCATATCCGACCGCTGGTCAAACAAACTCTAAATCTCCCAGATAATGCCACCTCAGATTACATTTGCGGATCCTCACGTGAAGGCCTCATTGGCATCCCCAACGCTAATGAGGATTCTGACCTCCCCTGAACCACATGTTCAACAAATGGCCTGGGATGATCTAAATGACACCATTCAACAACGATACAAAAGAAGTGTTGAATCCTCGGGTGTTGAAACCTACCTCACTGGTGTTATCACTGAGGAAGACAAGATCACCTCCAACAAAATATCTAATTTTTGGACCTGTACGAGAAACGCTTCCAGACGTAATGCCGTTAAATGGGAAATAGTCAACGACAACATAACACTTAAACATGACGAATTTTCCATTTCAAGGGCAGAACGTTCATTCATAGGGCTCAACTTAATCTGCCACCCCTTAATGGAACGAAAAGATGGCACGAAAGTGCAAATGTCCGCTCGAAAGCTTGTAGACGTTGTGGACAACCAATGGAAACCCTTCCCCACGTGCTCAACAGCTGCAAACCTTACTTTCGTCTTGTTAAACAAAGGCACAATGCAATTGCTGAGCGCATCAAAAAGACGGTTTCCAACAAATTTGAGATAATTGCTGAAAACACATCTGTCCCTGGAGCTCAAACCGACCTTCGACCTGATCTTGTCATCTCAAAAGGTAACACATCCTTCATCATCGATGTCACGAGTCCCTTTGAAAACCGATTAAACACCCTAATGGAAGCACGCGCTAAGAAGATAAGGAAATACCTCCCGATGCAACAAAAGTTAAAATCTAAGTTCAAGGAGGTACAAACCCATGCCATCCTCTGCTGATCGCTTGGATCTTGGGACACAATGAACCATGACCTCGTCTCGAAAATCGTCACCAAGAGATAGATATGCCCAGCTGATGCGACGTCTGACAGTAATGCGTTTTACAGCGCAGACTTTTTGATCTTTGAGATTCTCTAGAATCTCGTCCGTTGGCGTGTTAAGCAAATCCCTAGCTGAAATTACACCACGAGAAAAGTTCAAGTTATTATGAGCAGAGACAGACAACTCAAAGTTGGCAAGCATGCTCATTTTATTAATCAGAGTTGCTTGATTTTCTGATGCAACTTCTACCATCCAATCACCAGAGCGCAATTTTCGAATACTCTGGGGGCCTCAATTACCTGGACCCTTCTTTCCAGTGACACGGGTATCCACGCACGGCAAACACGTGGGTTATTTAGTCCCCAAGAGTAGCTAATAGCAACAGAGCGGCGACAGCTGCTCAAGGGGAGCCCTCAACCTCGTAAGAGGCAACCACAACAAGGGAGAAAATGAAGAAAAGTAGAAGAGAAGAAAAAAAGGGAAGAGGACAGATCACTGGGGTACCTCGGGATCGTGACACCCGTGTTTACTTAAAGAAAGTAAACCCCCTGAGGGGTGAGACAATAGCAAATGTTTCACCAAAGACGTTAGCAATGTCAATAGGAGAAGAGAATATAGCAGCTCCGGTTTTCAGTACGGGAATTGAAAATTCCGTGTAGATACCATTGGCTGCTTTCACTTTTCTCCATAACTGCTTACTGGATGTGGAGGACGTTATTGAGGAAATATAGCAAGACCAGGATTCTTTTTGACTACGACGACGAGCTCTGCGAGCTAATGCTTTTGCTCTCTAAAAGGCGATAAGATTCTCCGTTGTGGAGTAACCCACATAACTTCCTTTGTTTTTTATAAGTTTGTTCACATTCTTTGTTCCACCAAGGTTTGCAGCGCATTTTTGGTGTAGAACTATTAGGTATTGCAGTATCAGCTGCTCCTATAATTGTTTCAGTGACTTTATTTACGGCATTATCAACATCCTCGATCGTAACCATTTTATCATCGACTGCCAATTGTGTAAATAACGTCCAATCTGCCCGACTGTACACGTAAGTAGGTATGCATTGCTGCACACTACTACCTTCAGTCTGGGAGATGACGAGTGGGAAATAATCGCTATTATGCAGATCATTTCCTACAGTTATATTCAACAACGGCAGAAACGAAGGCCAACCAATGGCGAAATCGAGAGGATGAAATGTTCTTGTGGATATGCGGAAATAAGTGTTATCGTCGGTATTAATCAGACAGAGACAATTATCAGAAATATATTGCTCTATCTGACGACCGCGAAAATTAGTATCATCACTTCCCCACAAAGAATTATGTCCGTTAAAGTCACCTACTAACAAAAATGGTGTAGGCAGCCGATCCATTAATTTTACTGTGCAGGTCGAATTATCGCTGCGCAGCAAACGCAAGTCAGTTTGCCCCTGCAAGCATTTCTCGAGTGCCCAAAACGTTGGCACTGAAAACATCGCAAATGATTCGGAATATAGGGCCGGAAGGGTAGATTCATGTATGCAGCTTTTATATTGTCTGGAAGATCTGGCGTCGCGAAAGTCAGAATAAGATGGTTAATTTCAATAACTTTTCCATCTCTTCTAACAGTTATGCGATTCACAGCGAACACCTTCTGACTCCGTCGGCGAGTTCAACAAATCACTTGCGCAAATTACACCCTGTTAAATATTTTAAGTTTCTGAAACGCGAAACAGTCACCTCAATATTAGCAAGCAACCACATCTTGGTTAGCATAGCTGCGCTTGTGGAGTTTGCAGCCTCTACCAATAAGTCAAATTAACGCAACTTACGGATATCTTTCACTTCCCCTATTGCTCTAGATATTTTTTAATGAGAAAGGGGAACACATTTTCAAAGGAACCCTCCTTTCTCTTTATTACATAAAATTTAGAGTTTTTGTTTTCCAAAATTTGCTCCCAAAGGAGAGAAGAAAAATTTTTATTCCCAATTTAAGAAAATTTAAAATTTCGGGAACTGACAGCACCAACCACCACCGAGACCAACAAGAGGATACAGTTGTTGTTGGTTGGGTTTTGTGGCGCAAGGTCCAAAGAGGACAAGCTGCGCCAAAAGTTAAGTCTTAAAGAAAATTGACATATTATAGACAAAACCCAAACGCAACTTTAAAAATTTAAAACACAAAAATTAATGTATATATTTATTTTAAAATCTACAAAACATGAAAGTATATGATAATAAAATAGATAAAATTCAAATAAAATTAATGAAACCAATTTCCCTAAGAAAGGAAAAAAGGTTTCTGTGGGGAGGATCCCCTACCAAATCATACATAGCTAAAATGTCTGTATCAAAAAATTTAAAACGGTATAAGTTAAAATAGGGACATGATATTAAAATATGATGAACAGTGTATGGTACATCACACGTTTCACACCATGGATTAAGTTCATTTAGAAACAAATGTCTGTGTGTGAAACGTGTGTGTCCGATACGAAGACGAGTCAATCTGACATCTGCTCTTCGTAACGGTAAAATTGATGATGGAATGAGGTATGGAAAGATGGCACGCAGTTTGTTTCCGACCTGCATACTCCATGACTCCTGCCAAAGAGAATTAACAAATCTTTTTACAACCCTTCTCACGTCGAAGAGAGGGACAGATGAATGAAGTACGAACGATGCAGCTTTAGCAGCTACATCTGCCTTTTCATTTCCCTCTAGACCTACATGACCTGGGACCCAACAGAAAATGATGTCATATCCCTTGCCAGCAAGGGAATCCAATGCTCCGAAAATTTTGGACACAACAGGATGGCAATAATTTGAATTTTTCAACGCTTCTAGTACACTCAAACTGTCAGTATATACACAAATTTTATGACAATTTCCTGTATTCACAAGCTGAAGGGCTTGATAAATGGCCGTAGCTTCAGCTGTAAAGATGGAGCAGGACGTATGAAGGCTGTAACCATAACTGGTATCAGCGTAAAATACGCCACAGCCAACATGTCCTGCAGTTTTAGATCCATCTGTGAATACAGGCGTGTATGATGAATACTGACAGCGATGTGAAAAGAAAAGCTGTTGAAAAATCGTTGAGGTTGTGTCCGATTTCCTAAACTGAGCAAATGGATTAATAAAATTAATCTGAGGATCATACCAGGGTGGATGTGAATGTAAGTCCGTTTTAATAAAACGGACATCATGTAGGTCTGTTAAATGCAGTTGATCTTTAGTTCGACTGAGAAAGGGTTGGATGCTATATGGCCTAGCATCATATAATCTCTTCAAGGCAGGAGTATATACCAAGGATCGTAAAGGATGTTGAATATCAGACATAACTTTAGCGTAATAATTGAGAGACAGCTGCATTCGTCTCAGGTCTAAAGGCAGTTGTTGACAAATTGCATAAAGACTCTGGACGGGTGATGTGCGGAATGCGCCTGAACATATTCTCAAAGCAGAGTGATGAACTGTGTCCAGTCTGCGTAAAACAGAAGACCTAGCTGATCCATATACAACACAACCGTAGTCAATACGAGATAAAATTAATGCTTGGTAGACTCGAAGGAGTGACAAGCGATCAGCACCCCAAGATGTATTCGACAACACCTTGAGGATATTAAGCGATCGCTCGCACTTCTTCCGCAGATGTAAAACATGCGGAAGAAAGGTCAATTTTCGGTCGAATAAAACACCAAGAAATTTAATCTCGTTGACTACAGGTATTGTACTGTTGTTCAGATGGATAATAGGATCATTGTGATGGCTGGTCTTCTTGCAAAAATGGACACAGCAGCTCTTGCTAGGAGATATTGTAAAGCCATTCGCAGCACACCATGCAGCTATTTTATTAACAGATGTTTGAAGTTGTCTCTCAATTAATCGCATGTTTGATCCCTGGCAAGATATTTGCAGGTCATCCACATACATAGTGCCATTAACAGAAGGTGAAAGGTGATGGAGGATGCAACTAATGTATAAATTAAAAAGTGAAACACTTAAAATGGAGCCTTGAGGGACACCCTCATATTGGATAAAAGTATTGGATGTAAAAGTTCCAATACGCACTTTAAAATTACGGGAGCATAGAAAGTTTTGTAGGAACATCGGGAGATTACCCCTAAAGCCAAAATCATATAATGTACGGAGAATTCCATATCGCCATGTACGGTCGTATGCCTTCTCGATGTCGAAGAAGATGGAAACCAGATGGTTCCTCCGCACAAAAGCGTTGCGGATTTGGGTTTCCAAATATGTTACGTTATCAAGAGTGGATCTTCCTTTACGGAAACCACTCTGATTAACATGTATACATTTATTTTCTTCTAAGACATATATGAGACGGGCGTTGACCATACGTTCGAGAGTCTTACAAAGGCAACTCGTCAGAGCTATAGGTCGATAATGTGAAGGATTTGAAGGATCCTTACCAGGCTTCAGAATTGGAATCACTATTGCTTCATTCCACATTGATGGAAATTTATTTTCAGTCCAGATCCTATTGAACAAAAGCAATAAGTTCAACAGTGAATCTGGACTTAAATGTTGAAGCATGTAGTAGCTGATTCC
>JAPDSC010161083.1:0-27149 GCA_026290005.1 Latrodectus geometricus
ATGGATGTGAGTTCATGTCTTGATTAAGAGTTAGATTATTGAATGTTAAATTGCATTATTTCTAGTTGTGCATCGAAATTTCTTCGTGTGTTTTAAGAATTATGTTAGAGAATGTGTTTTAAAAATTTGTCTTAAGATTGCATTTTATAATTTATTATATGCAGCTCTAGTGAGATGTAATGCGTTAATTATAAGATGAACATAAAACTTTTAGCAGAGTGCAGTATTTTTTATGTATTCATATTGCTTATAATTTTTGTGGTTTTACATTACTATGTAAATGCACAATGAATTATTGGCGTATGTATAGAAATCCTTCCTAAACAAGCAATATTAAAATAGCAGTACGTTAAAAGTGATACGCAAACGGGAAGTTTCGCTCTAACAGCAACGCCATTGTTGATGTGTTTGATATACAGTTGCTGTGTTGAGTCTGTTGTTTATGTTGGAATTTATGTTGTTATTAAATGAAATGTATTCGAAAACAATATAAATATGATTTGGTGTAGTTTACAAACTGTTTTGACCGACCACTGTCTTAAAAAATTTATATTGTTGTTATATTGTTTCTTAAACGAAAATGAACTCAATGTAATGTCGCAAAAAGCTTGTATACAAACATAAACCGCATTGTTTACAAAAATTTCCCGTGTTAGTAGCTGTTGTGTGAAAGATGAAATCATTTCATCTGCTTTATGCTAGTGAATATATTTGATGATAATATATAAATTGACAAAATGATGATCTTAACATTGCAAAAGAAAGCAAAAATATCTGTGTCTCGGAAACATACTTTGTGGTATTTCCTTATTGCTGCTCATCTCATACTCAGCCAATGTTACGGTAAAGTGTATTTTTACTTTATTTCGAGTATTTTTGTAGTACAGTTCTTTTTTTTTATTGATATAAATTATTCCATAAACATGAATGTGTGATGAATCACGTAATCATGAATGTATAATGAATTGCTAATTTATTGAAATGTAAGTTTTTTTTTTATTTCATAATGACGAATGGATTAATTGAGTTAGTACATTTTATGGATTTTTGGTTTTTCAAACTAATTGAGTTTTTGAAAAGCTAATTATTTCGTTCAAGATTGCCTATATATTTTGAGCATCGTAAAATGAAGAATACTTTATTAACGTAACTATTATCTGATATTAATAAAAAAGAAAGACTTTTTAAATTATAATAAGTTTATGATTATTATTGAATTTACTCTTTCGCGATTCTTTTAATCATATACTGTAAGAGACTTGGAAAAATAAACATTCTATGTATATTGTTTTATTGTAACTTTGCTTGCATAAGTAATTAAAGAATTACACTTTAAAATGATTATTTATAAGAACTTGATTGTATTGATTACAAGGAATAATTTTCATAGTCTCATTTAATTTAACTAAACAAATTTTTTTAGCCAATTATATCTTCCATTTTCTGTTTTCCACGCAAAACAGAATAATGATAGCATTTTAAAATTAATAAATTAACAAATATAGATTTTGAAAATATTGAATGACGAGTTATAAATAAATTTATTCTCACCTTAGTTAAAGATAATAATCTAATTGCTATAGTTTATTTATTAATTTTAATATGAAACAAATGTTGCAAAAAACATTTATTAGTATAAAACAAATGTTGCAGTTATTGAGTATTTATACAAATATTTCCTTTGAGTATAAAATTATTTTCAAATATAAATATTTCCTATGAATTGTAACTCAAGAAATTTATCAGGTCACAATATTCTTCGGTAGTATTTATTAAGGAGTGGTATTAATTTTTAAAATATTTATGTTGACAAAAATTTCTTTAAAATGTGTGTACTCTAATTTTCATTTGTACATTAGACATTTTGAAAGGAAAAATTGTATTATACATTCATCATTACTGTCAACTCACTGCAATTGATATAATTGTTGTGTATGGTGAATTTTTGAAGAATTTTCTATGTATTTTTGTTTACAGTTATATAATATTCTCAATTCTTATTTAATGAATAATGTTCAATGATACATAATGGTGTATCGTTGGCCATGACATTGGACATTAATGAATGCCCAATCCTACAGTTAATAAACCAACATTGATCTTATAGGTCAATGAAATAACCAATAACTAGAATGTTAAAAGAAAATAATTTAAAAGCCTACTTTTGTTATTAACTTATAGATGTTTTGAAGTGTATTTGTCTTCCCTTGGATCATAACGCATTTCAATTTAAACAGTTGATTCTTGCAAATCCTTAATTATATAATTTGTAATTGTGTCAAGGTGCCACTTGATTTCCCCGGTCCCTTTCATAAATTGCTTAGAAAAAGAAAAAAATTATTTAAGGTAGCTAAGTGAAGGATAATTGCAAACACTTTCACTTGCGATTTCCATTTACTGATTTTGACAATTATAATTGTAATATTCTTTTGTGTACACATTTGAAAAATCTTATAATTTTTATCCATACATCAGAAAGCTACCTTTTTTTTTTTATCAGGAAAAATGTATTACCTTACTATAGAATAGGTATAAATAAACTGTAATAAAATATTATGTAAATGTGAGTATGTGGATATGATAATAGGAAATGGTAACTAGAAAAAAATAAGCCTTTTGATGACATTTTAAAGCAATCACAGAAATATGGGAACTGCAAGTTATTTGTAAGTAGTTATTATATTGCCATAATCTTGGCTTTACTGATCTTGTGAGGCAGGAGTATCAAGTTATACCATCTTAAAATTCAAATGTTAAAGGCATTACACAGTTATCAAGATAGGAGTTTGCTAAACAAAGTCCATGTAGATGCTTAGAAAGGTTGCAATGTCCAGTTTTAATTCTAAAGTTGGTGACACTAACAGCATTAGGCAGAATACCAGGGATGGAATTTTTCATCAAGTCTCTTCAACTCTTACCTTTCTCCAATTTTCCCCCTTTAAGTCCCTCTAAGATGTGCTTTAAATCTAGCATTGGTGATTCTCTTGATACTGTGGTAGTGAGCAGGTGGATCTGGCTGAAGAATGTCAGAGCTATTCTTGGATAGAGAGTCTGCAAGTTTATTTCCTGTAATTCCTCAGTGACTTGAGATCCATTGCAGGATGGGATATCTCATCTACTATTGTCTACTATCTACTATCAATGGACAGGAGATCCCTTATTAGATAGCATGACAGATGAGATCTTTTATATAGTGGACTGTAAATCAGTAAATATCACAATAATTAAAGCATCCCCTTTCCCAATTTCAGTCAAAGCCAATTACACAGCAGCTAGATTATCATCATAGTTGGTACTATTGCACCTACAGAACTACTGAGATTAAAGTTACGAAAGTAAGAAGCTGTGCCAGCATTATGATGAGCACCTGTAGCAGAACCACCCATATTAACATGCAACCAATCTGATTCTGGATACCTCTCACAAAAACAGCCAAAGCAGCTGTCCTCAATTTTGTCTCAGTGTAGGATTTTTTATTCACTGGCAAAACTAAGTCTTAATTACATTGTACCAAGTTTAAATATCTGTGTAGTTATTTCTATCTAATTAATTTCATTAAATATCTGTGAAATTCCAACTTTGGGTAGGACGGGACTGTCAGAAACATCAGTCTGTTCTTTTGTCAAACAAATGATGGTATGTTGGGATTTCAATTTAAGGTCTGCAGTTTTGTAGGGTATTACGGAAATCATCACATCTTATTACTCTCTCAACTGATATAAGAATATTCATTTGCCTTTGATGAGCCAAAGGCTCAATATTAGTAAGTTCATGGCTTGAAATAGGGTAGAAAATGATATTCTGTGATAATTCTGAAGACATTATTTTGAGCAGTATCAACCTTGTTCTGGATTGATTCAGAAGTGGTAGTTATAAGCTTGCTCTTATATTTGGTTACAGGCCTGATGTAAGTTTCATAGGTAGTACATAGATCTTGTCTCATTCCCTGTTTAACACTGTTCACTTTAAGTATTTTGCTTCTTATTTTTCTGAAACTCAATACTCAATCAACCTGCCTATTGTAACTTATGTGGGAATTTAAGACTATTACCAGATAAGTAGCCTCTTGAGTTCTTCGGGAGTTTTTGATTATCATAAAAAAAATTTAATCACTTTAGGTTTCGTACTTAGCGTAAAAACATGAAAGTTTTTTTTGCTTATATTTAAGATCATTTCATTGTTTTTTTTTTTACTAAATCCAGAGTTAATCCAGAGCAGCATTAAGCACATCCTGGATATTTTGGGTGTCTTAGTCAGCTGTCTACAAAACAAGGTTGTTAGCAAAGAAAAGATCCAGCTTGGAAATTCATAATATTAACTGTATCATTAATCATGATATTGAAGAGAAGAAGACTCTGGACTGAATTCTGGGGAAGCTTTTGTCTAGGCTGCTTAAAGATAGAGATCGTTGGTCCATATTCGACTTTAATGAAGCACTGATCCAAAAAAATTTAATTTAGTGATATATATTTCCATAAATATCTATGTTGATTAATTTTCCAAGAAGCCTTTTTGACACTATTAAGAAGGAGACAGAATTGAGGACAGCTGCTGTTAGTGAGAGGTATCCAGTATCAGATTAATAAAATTTGATTGTTAAGAATAAAATAAAAATGTGCTTTGTAAGAGTTCTAGGATATCCCTGTTAAATACTGTGTTACTTTAACAAACTGTCTCATTAAGTACTTGTTTTGTTTTTTTAGGATACACATCAATAGACATTTTGTCATATTGCTGGGTTCTTATAAGCCACCCAATCTTAAATCTAAAAATTAAGCTTTTTGTCTTCCAGGATAATTTTATGTGCCTGATTTGAATGTAGTGTTAGAAGTCATCATTGGTGGAAAAGTATAGCATTTTTGTTCTGAAACATGCTTTGTAAATTTGGTATTTTGTAATAATTGAATTATCAGAAATAATACTGCAAAATTTGTAGCATTCATAAAAAATTTCAAAACTTGAATTTTATGTTAATAGTGACTTAAATTTAGCAATGTTAAAAACATTTAAATATATTATATTATGAATAAAAATAGTAATAAATTTCTTTCTTGCAAAATTTTTGTAATATGCATGTTTTAAAATATTAAATAAATGAATAACGTTGCTTTCAAATATTCGTACATTATATATTTCTGAAAATACTCAATTGTGTGAAAGGCTTCATTAATATTATAAAAATTGTAAGTCTTCAAGGGTATTTTTTTGTTAAAATACTATATGTCCTTATAACATATAGTATTTTAACAAAAAATTCTATATGCATGGAACATTTTCTAGAAAGTTAATTTTTTATATAAATATTTCATTTTGTTATATTTTCTATTATATATGATAAATTATATGAAATTAATTTCTTATCATTATCTTATGAAAAAATAATAAGATCTTAGAAATTAATTCCTTATCACATTATCTTATCCTGTTGAGGTAAGGAAATAGAAGAAAATATCCTAAGTCACCATATTCAAAAATACACAAAATTTTGTTATTTTGGTAGTTGATGAAAAAATTGACCAAACTCTCATCAATGGAAAAGATTTTATCAAGTTTGTTTACCTGTATAAATTAAATCTATTTTGTTACACATTTATTAAATAAATTTTAAGCTTATATGATTTGCCTACTTTACATTAAATTGTTTCTGATAAAAATGCCTTCAAACTAGAAAGAACATGTAAAATGTTTAATGTATTATATAAGAATGATTGATACTAGATTGAAAAATTGATGATACATTAAAAAATTGTTTTTCTGAAACTCTAAGAGCAAATCTATAAAATGCAAAATTTTCATAAGGAATATTTATAAGCAATCAGTATTCATTAGCATTTTTTCTGATATGTTAAGTTTCATAAAACAATATTGCACATCTTTTATAAAAATCTTGATAGCTTGAAACAATAAAATGTACTCGGATTTCATTCTCTATGAAAAATTTCTGTAACATGTTATTGTAGCTTATAAAATTCACATAAATTATTCTTGCCTATTAATATCAATAGCATTCAGTTACTAAACATTTTCTATTCTTCAACACATTTACATTTAAAAGCAGCCTAGATTAACAAATAAAAAAAGAATGATAAGAAAAGTTTAAACATAAAATTGCAACCATATTAATAAGTCAAAAAGTATTGGTAGATAAAAATTTTCAATGTGAAAATAAACTTAGAACAAAGTGAATAGAGGATTACATAGATTAGTATAGCGTTTAATATATGTTACTTTTTTTAACCTCTTCATTAATTTTAATAAAAGGGAAAAAATCTCACATGTGTTTTTTTTATTGAAAAAAATTTTTAATTTTTAAATGAGCAACTTTCAGGATCGTAATGACAAACTTATAACTTAAATTAGATGAACAATAATTTTATTGCAGGAATATCAATGACAAAAACGGCTAGGTAATCCATGGTCAACACACATCCAATTAAGATTAGAAGTTTATTTTTACATATCAGATGTAACAATGTATTTAAAAAATGCTTGCAATTCAGATAGAGCAAACGACTGGTTAAGAGTCTAAATACTGCACTCAGAAATCTAGTATATTGTTTCTAATAAACAAACATTAATTACTTTACCAGAGAAAAATAGAAATATTTTACTTTTCCTAACAAAATCAACACATCAAAGCTTCTATCATTTTTTTAAAATTACGCATCAATAATCAATATGCCAAGAAAGATTTACATTCCTGTTTAGTAATTTTAGTAAATTTATCTTCTGTTATGATTATTTCAAATTAGTTCACAAAATGCACTGGAGAACACATGTCCAAAATGATCCTTCATTCACTTAATTTCTATTAATTTCATCTGGTTTGTCATTTTACCATCATTCTTGGCAAACAATAAAAAAATCCAACAGAGACATTTAATTTTAAGTAGGTTTCAAAACATTAAAATTACCTGAATATTAGTTGGAATAGTTAAACCAATGAATAATTGAATTGAACCCACATAGTTTGAACATTTAGTTATAAGTTTTTCTATCTAAACACTATACATAAAGGAATTTATTTTAGGAATTAGATCTAATTTTACTATACTCATGCATTATTAAGAAATCAAAGAAGAACTCAGAACCAATCATTGTGTCATTTCTTTGAATTTAAAATTCTAAAAATTGAATTAGATTCAATGACACATTAAGAAGTATCCTATAAAATGCATCACATTAAGTAAAATAAGGTTGGAGTAAAATAAAGAGTTAAAATTTTACTTCATGTTACTTATGTCACTATGTACTATTATTTGTTTGTTTTGGGGAGATAGATTTCAAAGCTTTATACATATTCTATGTTCATGATCACATACTTAAATATTTTGTTATATTGTAAGTAATTTCTGGCAATTCAGGTTTGGTTTCTAATTAAATTAACTTTAGTTCTCAATTATTTTTACAGAAGTGGGTTTTCCAGTAATATGAGAAGTTTATTCTTCCAGATTTTCTACTTTAGAATGTCAATTTTAGAAAAATAGGTCACACACATGTGCATGAATCACAATCAATAAAAAATTGAAATCTTACTTTCTCCCAATTTTAGGTGACAGCAGAAAAAAATCTAAAATAGTATCAAACTAATTATTCGTAGTCAATATAAGATATCTGGAATATGAAAGGGGAAGAAATATATCCAATACATATTTTTTCCTCTTTCATATTGAGACACAACTTTCTTACATTTAAATGAGAAAATTTTATTATATTTAAACTAATTCAAAAATTTTATGGCAAGTTTAGCAAAATAAGCTTAAAAATAAATTTTTTTTACTTGCTTTTTTTCTTAAAATCTTTCTCATGGGAAACCATGAGAAAGATTTTAAGAATGTAATTCCAAGCAACGACATTAAAATTTAAAAAAAAAAAAAAATCCTTGCATGATTCTGGACAGAGGTCCACATCCTTGCAATAGTGTTGTATTAATTATGTAAATAGCATCATTTTCAAAATACTTCTTTTTAATAGAATAAAAGCGCAGTGATATTAATGTAAATATGTATAACATACATACAAGGATCGAATATTATTTTCACTTAGTTAGATTATTTTTTTCAAAAAGAAATAAAATATTTTTCTTTGTAATAGTTTATAGAAGAAACACGAGTAATTATTTATGAGAGGCTAGCTTTGATTGTGAGGATAAAAATACAAGTAATTATCACATATTTGTGCCAGTTAGTAATTGTAGACTTATAGCACCTATTATATTTAGAAATGATAAATCAAACCGGCATATCTGTAATAAGTTAAAAATTAAATGAAAAGCTGCATGACAAATTTTTCATGCGATTCTTGAGAATTACCGTTTATATGTGGCTTACACCTGTGAGGAGAAATGATGATAGGAAATTGTTTCAGAAAAGTATATAAAATAGGGTGATCTTCAAGTATAATTTATGCATCCTCGAGGTCCCTATTTTAAATTCTACTGTCCTAAAAAGTCAGATAAATCTGGATCCCATATAAGCTTTTATTAGGTATTATACCAATTCTGTCAATGGTAATTCCTACAGGACATATATTTACTTTAACTGATGGTACTGTAGAAAAAAATACAATATCTTATGTTTACAGCTCAGAACAACAAAAGCAAAAACTAATTCAAAACTTTCCAGTCTTGCATAATATGTCTAAGAGAGCTAGCCACTAAATAATGGCTAGCTCTCTTGCTTTTGGTCTATATTTCATGAATTTAATTTCCTATTCAAGCATCAATGTTTTGTCAAAATATTTTTTATAGCATAGGTTTTAATCCTTTTGATCAAAAAGTGATTCTGTGGCATAACAAAATGAAACAATTTTACTGTTTCCTTAATTTTTATATTATTTCTTGTACATTTATTTTATTTCTTATTAAAGATGCACTCTTGTGTTGTGACCTTAACCACACAAAATGAAGTTTGTGATCAATTATGTTAATTTATATTTTTACTGAAAGAATTTTTTAATAATTAATTTAAATATATGTGTCATTAAAATAATGCTATTGTTTTCAAAGACTTTTTTTTTTTATGTAATTATCATATCCTTAGGGTTCAAAACTTAATAAATACTGAAAAAGTTCACTTGTAAATAGTATTAATAATTGGCAAGTATCATGATTTTTTTGTGAAGTCTTTAAAAGTATGTCCGTTTTCACTTTAAGTGATAGAATATTTTTGTGCTATTATTTCTGTATGAATATTTTGTCTTACTTATTCTAAGTTTTAATTTTACATATTCTTTGGTTACAACATCTTATAAAAAAGTTTTTTTTATTTATCAGTCTTTAATAAATCTATTTTTTCAGGAACTCATTTGTAGTATTTAAAAGTTTTTCTATTCATCATTAATTTTTTTTAATTAAGATTGTTCTCTTAAAAAATAAATGTTTTCAAAATGAACAAACTAATTTTAAAAACATTTTTATAATAAATATAAGAAAAGTAGAGCTGGAATAAAGCTGTTCTTGACTAATTGTTTTCTTCCATCTTCATTTTGTTCAATACACCACATTTTGTGTGCCATTTTTAAATTCAGAATCAACATCTCAAATTAAGAATCTATGTATTTGATTCCAATTCACTTTTCAGAATTTCAAATACTGCATTCACATGTAATACAATGACTGCCTAAAAGTACCTATTGTATTCATATTCAATTTATAAGCCACTGAACTTGAAATTGATTGGTCTTGTATTCAACAGTGTTTAGGTTTGATTCTCATCTTATAAATGGATGTTTGTAATGGTTTGGAATCTTCTTTAAACCATATGTCTTAATTTAATTAGCCACTGTGCGTAATAGTGATGATAGAGTAATAAACAAGTCAAAATATGATGAACATGGATGTCAGTAGCTTACAATTCTCTTTTAATTGAATGTTCTGGTATGATAAGGCTTTGTGTTCTAAAAATGACCATTGAATATAAACAAAATTAACTGTTGAGCAAGCAAAATAAAATAAAACAAAATATTGTTGAAAAGATGTTTATTTTTTTACAATACTTCACTCATGCATGTTGCAAATTAGTGTGAAAGCATTAAAGTACAAGAAAAGGAAACTTAAGGTAAAATGAATCTTGGGAAATAAATCTTACTTTCAAAGATCATGTATAGTGGCTATTGATATTCAGTTAAAGGGGAAAATATAAATACTATGAAGTATGTTGATCATGTAAGAAAATTATCATATTTTTGTATTTTTTCTTACTGATTTAATTTAAAAATTTGTTCTCTGGTTACAATGCATTATTTTTTAGTGCCATATAATTTAAAGTTTTCAACCATTAGAAGCTAACACTTATAGGTTTTATTTATTTCTTATAAGTACTTTATATCTTTTGAATGTCATCCAACCTGTCTAGTGGTTAGCATAACTGACTATGAATGGGGTGGACCTGGGTTTAAATCCCAGCTCGGGCATTGATGTACTTTCTCTTTCTCTCTCTCTGTTTCTTGTCCTTTCCTCAGATGAGGGATGAATGTGGCCCACCCTATAAACGGGTTTGTGGTGGTGTGGCGTGGGCAATATTACTCATACCTCCATGACTTGATTCACAGGTGCCCACTGGGTAACGATAAAATAAGTAGCAGTTTTCGGCCTTGTTGCGACAAATGGGCTAATGTACTATACTTGCTCAAGGGTGCTCGCCATTAGAAGGGGGAAAAAATATATATATCTTTTGAATTGAAAACAAAGTTTGATACTTACTTTTGAATTTAATCAATTTTTTTGGTCTTTTAGCATTTAATTTCCACAAATGAAATTTCTACTATAAAGAATATACCATTCTGTTTTAAATGACCAGATCTTTCCTATCCATCACCTTTTTTGTTATTGATAATAATTAAAAATTGTAAGGGAAAAACTACATATTATTTGATGAAATAAAAATTAATTTCATCAAATTGATATAATTATGTAAAGTATATTTAGTTGTAATTATGGAATTAAATGTAATTATGGATATATTGATGTAATTATGGAAAGTATATTTAGTTGTAAACCTATGTATTTTTTCATTTGCATGGATAAAACTAAGGATATTGGGGTTTTAGGATTTTCATTTTTATGTTATTAACATCTCTAAAGAATTTCAGATCTAAATTAGTTAATATGAAAAATTTTTGCTTGATGTCTTCATGTATCAATATGAATATATAAAACTGAAAACTATTAGTCCTAGCCTTAATCTGTTCATTTGATGAATCAATTTATTTAAATATTTGTTTATAATTAATACATAATAATAGAAGTAGAAAAATATTTGTTGTTTTTTTAACTTTTTTTTCTTTCTTGACTGTCAAAATCTTTAACTATTATTAAAGCTTTGCATATTTATATTTGATTCTCTTTTGTTTGATGCTTATTGGATTGATATGTAAAATCTGCTTTGCTTTTTCAATTTTTTCCAGTTTAGTTTTTTTTTCCTTACATATTTCATTCCTAAGTTGCTTCATTTAAGGTACATCATTTTTTAACATGTGACTTCTGCATAATTCTCATTTAGCAGCACTTAAATATTTTCTATGTATAAATAAAAGCTATCTATTTATTCAATTTCTAAGCACAATTTTGGAGTTTTATTTGAATATTTATTAATTCCTTTGCTCTGTTATTTGAGCACAAAAAATATATTTTAAGAAATCTTCAATAGATCTTTATTATACTATTTAAAAGAAAATAATACGTTATGAGCTATTGGAATGCTTTTAAAAAATTCGTGACACTGACAAGCATAATTATTTTTTCCATGTACATTGATAAGCATAATTATTTCTTCAGTGCCTATTGTTCACTTGAATTGAGTTAATTTTTAGGTTCAATTCGCTTTCTGTGTTTTCAATTTAACAAATTAAATCTTATGAATCCTGTTTTACATTGTTTGATCTTTGAGAACAAATCTCAGTGGTGTAGTGTAGTGTATTACTATGTGCCTCTGATGCGCAAGTCAGAGGTTTGAATCTCAGACTGGGCAAGGTCAATCAGCCTCTTATCCCTTTAGTAGGTTTTTAAAATTGATTACCAAAGAAGTTTGTTAACTAAATACTAGGGTTTCTGCATGAGGTTGACCACCTAACTCAGACGTGCTTCTCACCCCAGAGCCTCAATTAAGAAAACAGATATGAGAACTGTAAGCTTTAAGCCTCTAAGAGCTGTCATGTCATTAAGTTTAGTTTAGATCTTTGAGAGCAATTTTATTCCTTGCATTTACCATCATTAATACTGAATGGCTGTACTTCCAGTTCATCAGTTTTTAACTTGAATTTTCACTTTGAATGTGAGTATATGTGGGAATACTGCGTGTTTGAAGAAAATACATAATAAGCTTTTATACGTTAAAAAAAAAAAAAAAAAAAAAAAAAAACTTCAGGTTAATAATCAAAATCAAACAGTTATTAAATCTTTCGCAAAAGACAGATTTTGATGGAAAAAAATAGAAAATTTGAAAATTTTTATTCATTTAATGTGGTCTTTTAAAATTTTGAATTTTTGTAAAATGTATTGGTAAATTAAGTAATTCAGTTATTAAATAATTGAAATTTTAATAGTAGCTTTCTTAGTAAGACTAATAAAAATTAACATTAAGTCAATGATATTGAGTGTCTGTAAATTACAGCTTTTAAAAATTAAACAACTTTTATACAGCACTTCAAAACTGCAGAAATTTGATTATGTCTTTCAAAGCCTGGAAAAGTCAGGAATCCTTGAATTTTTTTATTTTTTTAAAAATAGTTAATTTTTTATTTCAATTTTTATAGTTTTAAAATAAGTAGACCAAAACAATTGGTTTAGTTTTTTTGTTTCCATTAGATGGTAACACAATTTATATTGAATATTTTTTTAAATTTCTTATCAGTATTTTATCCTTTGGATATTTGATTCAGCTAGACCTGGATACAATATTTACATATATGCATGTATAAAGTAGCCACATAAAATTAACATGTTGCCATAAGTTTTTATCATTTTAATGGCTTCTTTTTCTATTTGTTGCTACTTTATTAATATTTTATAAATTAATTCAATTAAAATTTTTTAATAATTTAAATAAAAAATGTAACTTGTAATCTGTTTTCCATATCTTATGAAACTTATTATTTTTCCATTAGTGAATTGCAATGAATGTTATTATCTATCAATGAACTGAATTAAAAACCCAAATAAGCATTTTAATATGTTTGGTAGAAAGTGTTCAGTAATCACTATAGTTAAGAAAAGCTGTAACAAGATTAGTCTTTGTACTTAGTAGAAAAGTCACATATGCATTGTCTAATTAAAAAAAAATAATAAATAAATAAACTCATGTGTTGCAGACTGATTTCAAAATCATTCAAGTACATTTTTCACACCATAGCTGAATTCTATATAATAGCACAGTTGGGAAAACATCCTGTGAAAATGAAAATGTTATATAGAAGACCTGTAATTGAATCCATTGTTTAAAATATTTGGGATCCATAAAATTTCAGCCTTTAAAATTTTATTTGAGGAAATAAATTATATTTATTTCCTCAAATAATGTAATGAAAATAAAATTTCATAATGTCATTGATCTTTATTAAATTTCAGCCTTTAAAATTTTATTTGAGAGAAATAAATGTAATTTAAATTTCAGAACATGCTTTCTTCGTCTTCTTGAGCTTGTCAGATATGTGGCACCTATGCATTGTTGCATTTTGTACCATGCTCCAAGCCCAATTTTTTCCTAGTTCCATTGTCTTGGGTCACCTACTTTGTTTATAAAGTCTGATAGGCCCTCAATGGAGTTTAGGTGTAACTCTTTAGGATATGGATTACCTAGAGTAGTGAATCTTGTAAGGGCAAGAGCATCACACTCATATAAGAACATGCTTTAGTTTCACATTCTTCAACAGGACAACAGCAACCAAGAATCTTTCAAATGAGTAGATTTTTAGCAGATGTAGCCTGTTCTAATTGACAAAAGCATTTTTCTACTTTTATATGCAATTTGATATCTAGCCCTGAGTTGGGGTCTACCAGTTAGGTGGAAGCAGCCGAGTGGGAGTCTTTGTAATTTAGAAGCAGGGACAAAGCAGAATACCCTCAATACTTGACATGCGATCTCTAGAATAATTTCACTTGGTGATTGGTAGAAGACATTACAACCACAATCCATTCAATCTGCCCCCAGCTGCACTTAGTGAACATGATGAATCTTGGGTTTAGTTAGGATTCGAACTTGTTACCTTTTGACAATGAGAGCGGCACCTTAACCAACAAGGCCACTGCAGCCTCAATGACCAAATAAGTGGGAAAGTATATGAGATAACATGCTTATTTGGACATTCGCATGAATTATTATATTTTTATGTATATAATCCGCAGCAGTATTATCAGCAAGGACTTTTTTAATAAAAGAAAAAAGTTGCATTATCTGTGGAGACATATAATCCACAGAAATGTTATTGGTGAATGATCAAAACTATATATTGCTGATAATATGTTGTGACAAAATTAAAAATATACAGTATTATTAAAGATATAACAAATTGCATATAAAATAAATATCTATTATGAAAAATATCTGAATGGAACCTATTTGGATTCACCTCATTTTGGGTGCGATAAACTGAAAAGAAATCACCTGATCCATCACCATGCGCTAAACTCCTAAGAAGACTCTAGTAAAACGTATTGATTTTTTTGTTATTAATAACTTTTTAGACGGGGCTATGCATGTTTAAAAAACCAAATATATTTGTTTCATTAGTTATTAAATGAAAGAAATGGTTTATCTTCAAACTGCACATTATATATATTTTTTCACTTGTTCTGCACATGCTTTGTTGACATTTTTTTAATTTGCCTTTTCTATAACTTTTAGTTTAAAACCTGTTCTGTAACTTTGCTGCTTTCTCTTCCATATTATGATGCATGTACTTGAATATTTTTAGAAAGAAACAGCTCAGATCAAAACAAAATGTGAAATGACCATAGACAAGTGTAATATCCTTCCAAGCAAATGAATTCATTTTTAAACGTAATTAGACAAATCTGGTTATAACTCAAGTACATCAGCCGAGTTGTAAAAGTTTTTAGCACCATCTGTTTATTTTACAAAACATAAACAAAATTTTTTCAAAACTTCATAGCAAGTTTTTCTGATGGAGAATGATTTTTAATCAGATTATTCTTAGCAGTTCATAATAAAATTTGAAACTTTTTAACATATAAGCTTCTGATTATATACAAAATAAGGCAGTCCACAAGTCTTGCAATGTGAGCTGTTGCTCCATTTTTCATTAATACTATTGCCATCAAACAGTTATTTTAGTTTCTGAGAAACATAATCTTCTAGGAGTTTGTTGTATTGTTCAGTTGTAATCATACATAGAACAAACACATTCACTGTGACTTCCTCAAAGAAGGAAGAGTTTAAAATGAAGTTTGAGATGAATCCACAACTAAGTTGTGTCATATACAAAACTTAGTGGGTATTCATCTCAAATTTTATGTTGCAACAGTTGTTGTGTGGTATGAATATTGAAACTCCTCACATCATACCTGAATAAAAAAAAGTCTGCATCAAATATAATCTTGTCTGTATTTGATAGGACTTTTTTTTATTTACTTAATATTGTAATAATAGTTAGTATTTATACAGTTGTATTCCCTATATACCAAAAAATGCAAGGGAAAATCAAGATGTGCTTAAAAATATTGAGGTTTCAGTTGTTACACAAAATGTGCATCTTGCTAAGGTATAATGTCAAAATTTTGCTTAAAATTATGTGTCCAGAATTTCCAAAGTTTGTGCTGTTGAGTGGTATTTAGACTTGTGTTTGAAGAATTCAGAGATACTTTAGATGTTGTAATTATAACTTCTTCCAATGATTCACTTACATATCATGCTCTTTTCAGCCAATCATTCAGATTCTTCAAACTTCTGCATCATGATTTTAACTGTAATTGTGGACTTAGATCCCCTTGAACCTTTCATCCATGGATAAGTTTGGAATGCCATCAAAAAATTTTATGATCAGTGTGTGAACATCTTTAACACTTGATATATCGCACATACCTGGGAGAAGCAAGAAGTTTTCTCTCTGTCTTAAATGTTGGCAAGAATAGGCATTACCTAACCACATTTTGGACTACCTTGAACTGGACTGGGAGGATATCCATAATTGTTCATTTCTTTTGTTAGACTTCATTCATGTCAACGGTTTCATTGATCTGGTCTGATGGAATCAGATAAGATGAGAGGTTAGAAACAGTAACAACAATGATTAATGTGTGTATTAAACCACTTGTTTAATGACATATTCTTAAAATTGTATTTCTGTGAGATACTCATTTATTTTTAAGTAGTAGTGCCATCTAGTGTACCAATTTCAAACCATTTTTATGGAAACCTTGAATCTATAATCAACCTATATGTACTTGAAATTTTATTGGGACAATAGTTTAGTGGAATTTGAGCTATGAGTCTCTTGTAATAATAGCAAAATGAAGGGGTTTCCTTATAAAGAGGGAAAACTAATTTTTTTGGTTTCTTGAGAAGTTGGGATTTTCAAGTGGAAATTTAAAAGAGCTGTTACCAATGTGTTTTGTTGGTTTTATGATTATTGTGCATATTTTTTGCTATGTAACTGTTCGTGTCCCCACATTTGCATAATTAAAATGAATATATAAAGATGAAGTTATATATCATAATTGGTTCATACTCTACACTCTGGATGCCAATATGTTCTTACATTTTTATTTTACTTTAAATTTTAACTTTGGTATGATACATTATGAAAGAGGAAAATAAGTTGAGACCGTCTTTAGGAGCAATACATAAACACTGCCTCACTAGTCTTAATTTCTTTTCTTCTGTGAGAAATCATTTCAATTTGGTGTCTTAAATAGCATCAAATTCTGTTAAATTATAACATCTTTCAGGTATGATAATTTTGCAATAAAGAAGAATCAAATGCTCAATACAGGTTAGAGATTTTATATTTTTGGACATTTTTATGTTTTAGTGGGAATTCTGTAGCACCAGAAAAATGTAATCAATGGGGAATGAAGTAAAAACTAAAGTTATATAATTTAAAAAAAAATGATGCTGAGTTTCTTGTTTTAGTGTTGTTTAATCTTGGGTTCTCTAGCAATTCTTTGTAAAGCATTCAAAACAAGAAAGGTTTGAATTTTTTTTTCAATATTGGTTCCCATTATTTTTCTTTGGAAGTTATTGTTTTGAATACTTCTATCTCATATTTATTAGTTACAGAAACTGTCATTTCATTGAAGTTATCACCAACAAAAATGTTGAGAAACTGAGAATTCCATCACTTACACCAAGATTCAAATTGATTGCAGCATTTAGTGTGAAAGGAAATCACAATGGTCATGGAATAGTATATTATTGGTGTCCATATAACAAGTTTCGTACCTAAATTAGATCATTTGAATATTTTGTTTCATCATCAGAGAAGTCAGATAATAAGCTTTCACAACCACTAGGATAATTTTCCTGCAGTTTTGCCACAAATTTCATTCAGTATCTGATCAAATATCAGAATTAAATTTGCCGAGAGCTATTTACTATAACCCATTCTATTTTTAGTTTAAATTTTAAGAAATTACATAGTGTGTTATACACTGAAAAGAGAAACAAAACTGTTCTTTATCTAATTTTACAATCCAGGACTACTAAGGACATCTGTTTAAAGTTGTCCATAGTAGTCCGGAAAGACCAAACTATTTAGTGGAATTGTATTGGAACGTTCTCTGACCAAATGATGTTTGTATTAAATTAGGAATGTCCTCATTCATGTGACAGGAATGGTTTTTAGATCTATGGTGGTTAAAAATATTCTTGTCTTTAAGTTTCAGAATGTGTACAATTTATTTTATGTGTTTTATGTTAACATTCATTTATTAATGCTTGTAGATTAAACTTGTTTGGATGGATATTTTTAGTGGTTTAGAAATTATTTCAAATTGTAAATTCACGAATTTTAGCCTTTCTGTGTGAAACATGATTACAAGTTTTGCCTTTATTTTTCTGTTTAACTTTTGAAAATAATTAAAGATTTTTATTATTAAACTAAATGCGTGTGTAACATTGAAATTATTAATGATTTTATGTTATTATAAAAATGTCTACTTTTAAATTGAAATCATAAATATCGTTTTTAATAGAAATTTATTAAGTAACTAGATCAAAAAAGAAATATGCTACAAGGTAACTATTTTAAAATAAATATTTGTTTAAAAGTAGATTATCAAAAATGAAAGAAAAAAATATACTGCTCCATGGTAACTGAACACTCAACTTCATTTTAAATATTTTATATTCTACCAAATTAGTATCTGTTGTATTTTTACTTATTACTTATTTTCTATAGTTTTGGAAGACTATAGAGAAAATGCAACTTATATATATATATATATATATATATATATATATATATATATATATATATATATAATATTAAAAGTGCCATGTAATGCCAAGAAACTCACATTTTCTAAAAAAATTGGAATAGTTAGCCATCTTTCTCATTTCTAATCTGATGTAAAATTCAGGCTTTTCTTAATATTATTTCATAAAAACCATCCTGTATTTATATTTTTAATGGCATTTAACTAGCTTAACTTTTGATAAAATGCTGTTGAATTGAAAATTCAAATCTCCAACTTTTTAATATTTTCAATTTATTTTTGCAATATTAGTTATATAAAGTTCATTAATAATAAATACATTTATGTTGTATCGATGTTATGTACATTTTTTGGATTTACCTATATGGTCATATTAAATTAATTCAATTGTATCTTTAATAATAATATATCAAACTTTCTAAGCAATTTATATAAATTGCTTAGAAAGTTCGATATTTTTTAAATGTAAATAACAAATTATGGAGGACATATATGTTGGACATTACAACAGCATTATGCAACGAGGTGTAAAATATCTATAGAGGTAGTGTTTTAAAATTAAAAAATGCTCATCTAAGAAAGGGAAACATTTGAATATCTGTACAAGAAAATCTTATGCAGTCAATGGGTCTCACCTTGGATAGGATATCTTATCTTTGGAGCATAAGTCCTTGAGTTTCATCTCAACCACTGTTGATCAACTGGAGATGGATGCTGCTCTTTTGCTTTTTGCATGCCTGTCTTTTGGGGTGGGTGCTTAAGAGTTTTATGAGTTTTCTCCTTGCTGACATGTTAATATGGACCACTGTGAAGTTTCCCTAGAATTCCAATTGCTAAAATGCTTTATAATGTTCTTTGACTGTTAAGCTGTCCAATACATGGTGTCAATTTAAGAATATTCTTTGGAAAGCTCCATAAAATATAAATACAGAGATAGGGCAAAATGCTTATGAAATATTCAGAATTTTATAAAACCTGAAAAAATAACCTAAATGAAAATGGTTTACAAGTTTAGCATTGATAGGTCATAGGATTTTTTCAGGACAAGAAAAAAGCAACTGTCAGATGGCGCTCTTATGAACAACTGTGTTAGAAATATGCAATTGAGACAGGCAACTATAAATGCTTATGTTCCTGGTTCAAAGCCATTTCTTTTGTTGATCCCATGTAAGGGAACAAGAATGCTGAATAGGTAAGAGGAAACTTGGTGAAGCTATTTTACATGAACCAAGAATCAGTGATTGCTGCATTGTGTAAATTACAACTTCAGACACATCTGAAGACTGGAAAAGATCCTTTATTAGTGGCAGGCCTAACAACTTATTTAGTAATTTCAGAAAACTGGATTGCTTTCAGAAATGTAAGATCCAGTGAACCAAGTCTTAAGCAACATTTTTGCTTGTGTTCCAGCTAAAATGAAAATGAATCTGCTGCAAGGATTAGCAGTGGGACAGGAAGTTGATAGACAATAGGGCTTACTACCATCCTCAATTTGGTAACGTTTTTGTTACTAGTATGTCCTTTTTTTCTTTTATGTATGAAACACCATCTATCAACTATTTTTTAAATTGTTTTTTCCCTTTATCTAAAAAAATTCTATGACTTATTGATGCTGAACCTGCAAACTGTTTTTCATTTTGGGTTTTATAAATTTTTAAAATTTTTACTGACATTTTGCCTACTTTTTGCATTTTTCCATAACTCATGTTAGAAAATGCACAAAGCCTTAGCAAATTAAAAATTTTATTTTCATTTTTGTAAATCTAATGTGAAAAATTATCATGCATTCCTGAATACAGAAATTTTTTCTTAATTCTGTATATGAACAGTGAAGTATATAGTTGTAATTGTTAACATTTAAATGTTCAGCTCTTTTTCCTTTGATCATTACTTAGTTGTTGGCAGCTTATTTTCTTTTACTTTGTAAAAATTTCTCGAAACAAATCTAAAAATTCATTCTTCTTTGCTTTAGAAATTGGTCTTAGTTTAGTTCCAGATATTTTTAAAATTCCCTAAATTATTTTTGAATTTGTCCTCATTCTGAACTTATAACTGAATAGTTAGTATTCTGGCTTTTATTTCAGTAATTTGTTAAATAAAGATCTCACAAAATTTCTAGAACAATCTGTTTACTGATGTTATTGTGAACTATATTTTCATTGTAAATTTCATGTAATTTTAACATGTTTGTGTGCATTCTTTTTTGTGGAAATAATGCAGTAAAAATATGTCAAAATCATCGTAATTAACCATTGCACTTTCAACTTGTATATAATGCATCAAAAGAAAAATAAAGGGATTTTTTTAACAATTCAATTCCAAAATTTTCTAAATCTAATAACATATACGTGAATAACTTACTTTCCTAGTAAATCCTGACTTTTTCAACATTCAACAAGAATTTGAGAAATTTAAACTGTTTTAAGAAAGTGTTGTATATGGAATGTTAAAGTGTGTCACAAAATGTAAAGTTAGTTTTCTTACTCTAAGTTAGAAAAAAAAAATTATTTAATAATATGCGTGAAAATAACTTCAAAATAAATCCAGAAATTAATTTTGTGCAATAAAATTAAGAAATAATATGTATATTATTTATCTGAGAAATAACTCAAAAAATATTTGAATTATGTTGAACTAATTTCTTAATATCCAATCTTGCTTTTTTAATGGGAAGTAAATGCAAAATTAGCATGAAGAAATTTGCTTTTAATTATTTTGAGAATGTTAAGAAGTGGAGAAAATAAATGTCTAAAAAAATATTACAAAATACAAGAAGTTAATAAACAGCAAGATAAATTCTATTTACTGAAAAATGTATACTTAATATTTCTTAATTTTAATAAGCTATTATTGCTTAATTTTTTTATGTTTTTAAAAACTTTATCTAAAATTATGAAAATTAGTTAAATTAAATAAAATTTTCATTTAAATAATATGAAAATATAAGATCAATTGCAATACAATTTCATATTTATATTGTCATTGTTATTATCACAGGCTCTTGTAGTGATATGATGCTTAAGCTTATGAAATAATGCTGTCTAGTATCTAATCTACTTGAAGCTACTAGATACTCTATGTGCAATTAAAGATAATTGTATATATTTGAAAAATTTTTTTTGCTAGAGTGAAGGCAATTTATTTAAAAGATTTGATTTATAAAACTTTTAATTAAGGCTTAAAAAGGGAGCTGACACATAGGCTCTCTATGATTGTCATAACTCTTCAAAAAAAAAGAAAGAAAGTTGTTACATGTGTTTATCTTTAATCATTGAGAATTTCATACTTTATTTATAAAAATCAGTGGTCCTTATTTTATTTATTCTAAAGGATTTTGAATGATAATAGTAAAATTACTTTATGGTGTACATAATTTTGCTTAATATAATTAAAAATCTAACTGATAACTAGTGACTACTAGTTTGTTGTAAAAAAATTTATACATTTTCTTCTTTTATTTTTGTGTGAAAAAATAATTGAAGGAATCAAATATTTTATTTATATATTAACGTTCTTTTAACTTATCACTTTTAAAATAGTACCTAGAACTCATAAAACATCCTCTTAGACTTGCTTAATATATTTCATTCAGGTTATGTTTTGATTCAGCTATCTACTAATTGAAATAAAATTTGGATAGTATTTATTATTTAAAATTATGAACAGGCATTGCAAACATATAATTAATATATTTATAATTATTTAGTGCATTAATTTTAAGGATGGATTCAATATATAATTTGCAGTATATCTAACCATAAATAAATTTTATGGTTTGATTAAAATATTTTGCAATATATCTCTAAAAGTGATTGAGATTCCTGTTTGTAAATACTGAAATGCTCTATATTTTTACATATATATCAGCCTTAATATATGTTGTCATTTATTTAATCAAAAATATAAAATTTCCATTCATTTATGAGGAATTTTATAAATAAATATTGTATTATCCCATGTTTCTGAAAATTAAAAGGCTTTTGTGTTTCTAAAAATATATAGTATTTCTTTAAATAAGGTAAAAAAGGTTAAAATATTTTAATTAAATTCAGCATTTTCACATATAAATGAAACATTTAATACATTTTATTTTCATAAAATCTGTTACATGCATAGAAAAATACTTAATAAATTATAAAAAATGTTCTTAAGATATAAAAAAATTTAATATAATTAAAATGAATTTTAAATATTTGCATTTTAGTAAGTTGTTTAATTCATTTATTTTTATCAAATAAATTACATTTAGAAGTGGGAAATTATAAAATTAACTATACATATCAAAATAAAAACATACTAACTCTTATAATTCAGACATAATTGAAACGATAAATATTTCAAGCAAGAGAACATGTAAATAATATATTAATGTTAAATTTAATAATGTTTTAAATTTTTTACTGAATAAAATATTTTTATTTTTTATCAGGGTAGCTATATTACTTTTTAGCAAACAGGTTTCTTTATCAAAATAAGCCAGCACAGATTTTGCCAAAAAGGCAATTTTAGACAAAAGTAAAAAAATCGAAGACATTATAAAATAATATCAAATATTGATGATAATATGTAGTCATATTTATTATTTAATACACACAAAAAAAATCATGATATATGTCTAATGTTAAGTAATAAAAGTATCTGAAAATTTTGCTTTTAAATTTTTGAATTTCTTATGGCAGTTAGTTGAAAACTCCTGACTAGAATACTTTTTCCCCCTTAGTTAAACAGGCCTACACATAACTTCCCTACTACCAAGATTTGAACAATAGGAAAATCGTGGATTGGCCTGTTTAGTGAAGGGCATTTTTAACTTATCTCCATTTGAAAATAGTTCTTTTAATAATGAAAAGAGAAATTATTTGTGTAGAATGTTGTAATTTTTTTTATCAATTTCATAGAATGTTTCTCATTTTTTTATGTTACATATTGCCAGTTTTTCCTTATTTTTCTCAAGAATTCTTGTGATAGATTGTGATCTTGGATTTCTTATGATAGATTGATTGAAATAAAAATTTCTAAACAAATTTTAAAAGCTACTTGCAAGAATTAATTTTATTATTTTTTTAATTTCAGGTTTAACTTCTATAAATGCTACTACTGACACATATTGTGTAAAATATAATGAAACTATGTGTAAAAGTAGCAGTAATGGTGAAGGATGTAATGGAACTGAAGAATGTAGACCTGGAGAAAATGAAAAAGGAAATTTATGTTATGTCTTGTGGCAAAATACTAGCAAATCTTTTACAATCAAGTTAAAAGGTTACTTTGAAGTTTCTTTTTAATAATTTGTTTAGTTAATATCTGAAGAATTTCATGACATTTTACTTAATAATTTATGTATTGTTTGAGAAAAAGGTTACAATAATTTTCTTTTAACAAAGCTCTATATTTTTTATTTTCCTTAAATAATTGAAAATTGCCGATTATATAATTTATTTCATAACCTTAAATTATTATTCCTTCAAGATATTTACTTAAATACCTTAGCAAGATAAATTAATTTTATCAGTATTATTGAACTATAAAATTCTTTTTGTTTTCATTAAGTTGATATTCATTTATACAAACATCCCCATTTTACCCATTTAGTTCCAAATTTATGGAATTATTCTTTTTGTCCCAGTGAAAAATGAGACAGGACCATATGTTTTCATTGAGTGTTATAGAAGGTGTATTTTTATTTTACCTTCCAATAATTTTAAGTGATAGTTTAAAAAAAGAAAGAGAAGCTTTTACTTTCAAGCATTATTTCCTTTTTTCTTCCAAGCTATAATTTAATGTGTCTTTTTGATTGATAATTTGTCTGAATTATCCAAAAAAAAAAGTTTTTTTATTTTATTAATTATTCTGTTCAATTTTTATTTGTAATTAAAATTGTTCAAATAAATATTTTTTGTCTTTTTTAAGGAAGATATTAAATCCCCTAAATAAAAGTTCCAATCTCAATATTACAGTCTCTTCCAAAAGTTGATTCTGGAGTAGTAAAATGTGAAAAAAATCAATAATTAATTATTTTATTAACAGAAAACATGGCAAGAAAATAAGAATTATGATTATTCATGTAACTAAATCATATGTAAAGATGAAAACTATATTGAATTTTCATAAATGTCATTTGCTATAAGGTGTCATTAACAAAAATATAAATTCAAAACGAATCAATAAAACAACAATAATAAGTTCTGTGACCTCTCATTTTTTGAAAGGTTTTATTGTGTTTGATCATGCTTTCTACTAAGTGATCAATTGGTAGAGTCAACTAATAGAGCTATTTCACCTATTCTAATCTGAGAGTCGCTTGAGGAAAAATGTATGCACACTTAACACTGCTAAAAATACCCTTAAGATATTCAATAGAATTCAAGTCAGATGAGTGCTTGCTACTTTATGCATGAAATTCTTTCACTATTCAGTTGTTATTAATGACAGTTCTATGAGGACGTGTGCATGCATCATGTCCATTAAAATGATATCAGGTTTATTTACTGTTGCAAGCAGTTTTATATTTTGAGTCTAAAACTTTATCCTGATACTATATAGCTATCACAGAGCCTTGTCTGCAGATGTGTTAATCAGCACGATATCTCTATAGAATCCTTGCCATGGTCATGTTGTTTTTATCCTGGGAGGCACAGCATTTTGAGGCCAATTGCTTGTGACTTTTCTCCTTACTTTTACATGCTTATCATCAGGTTTCAGGAGAAATTTCAAATCGTCTATGAAAATAACATCCAGTTGTCAACACAGTTCAGTTGATTTTGCTGATAACATAACTTTAATTGTACCTTCTGCATTGAAGGATAGAAATTTGTATTCTTCAATACAGAAAGCATTAAAGATAGAGTAACACACATTTGTGATCCTAAGTACTAGGTCATTGTAATGCATTGTATAAAAACTAAAGAGAATTATTACGACTATTCAGTAAGTTGTATCTGAGTTCCAGTGCATTGATTGCCTGATTGGTAGTTAAGATTAAAGAAAAAATTTCTATTATATTTCTCATCTAAATCTTGTATAGGTTTGCTTATACACATTTATATTAAAATTTCTTTTTTTCTGGTCTAACATGACGTGGGCTTGTCAATTTAAGATTTTTCTACATCTATTTCAATGATTTATTTTTATTCTAATGTTGTCAAATGAGTCATCTGATCTTAATTCCTTAACCCTTAAGCAGTCATTTTTTTATTACCAGAAATGCTTCCAAATGTAGCATATTGTTTTATTGCATATTATAAGAATTTTTTTTTCACTTTTAATGATTTTACAACATTTTCTATTTTACAATTTGGAACACAAAAGCCCCTAAATATTTGCTTTTTCTCAAGTACATTCTGCATGTAGTTTTACTCATCAATTACCTTTCACAATTTTACTAATGAGAGAAGAATCAATGAATGTTTCATAAAATAGTAGAACATCAGAAGTGTCGTCAAATTGCATGTGCAAAGAAGGAATACCAGTAAATTTAAATTGAGGACACGGAACAGGTGGATTTTTCACATCAACCTTGGTTAAAATTCTTGCAGAACTAAATATTCATCAGAACTGAGGTCACTGCATGAGTCATCTGAGGAATAATCAAAATAATTAGAAGAAATATCTGTATCAGAATGTAATTCATCATCTAACAAGAAAGTATTTTTGTTGTTTATTCCATTCATAACTTCCATTAGAAAAGACAAGGTTTTAAATCCATAAGCGTTTAATACAGTAGAACAAAAAATTTCAAAGAAAAATTTCTGCTACAAAGAAAAACCCGGATGAAAAGCATTTCAGTTACATGGAAAGCCACACTATCTGTTGAAAAATATTAATACTAAATAGTTTTTTTTAAAGAATTAAAAATTCAGGCAAACCAGAATAGGAAAGGAGAAAATATTGATGCCTGTACGCTGTACAAGCAAACCAGTTGGGACAAATTTTGGGTCTCACTGTACAGGCAAACCGCTTAAAGTGATTAAAAATGAATAAGTTATGTAGTAAATCAGTTACTTGGGTTAAATCAAAATCTTTTGATTGAAGTAACTTACTTAGCAGATTAAAAAACTATTTAAAATTTTGAAGTAAAATTATGATCAAAAATAAAAGCTTTAATAATTTCTCTACAATCAATATATTACTGGGTTTCTTTTGAATTGTTGATTCATACATTTTTATAAATACTTAATAAAGATTTTAAGGAGTGTCTTAGCCAAAGAGTGTTGCTCATTTGTTTTAATGGCTTTAAGTTGTTTTCTTGATATGCTCTGTTGAGAAAAGTCCATGGTATAAAAATTGTGTACTGTTTTCAAACAATATTATATTCACTGCGTCCTAGAAGTATTTTATCATGTTGTTAGCTACTAAGTTTTCTGAATGATTGCTGTTGGTTATGTAAATTGTTGCCTCTCTTAGAAATATTGTCTTTCATATTTAAATCATTTATATAACCTTTACCTTTCATATTTTCTAATTTTAATTCATTTTATTTAGTTCTTCATAAAATTTCAATCTTATTTCACATGTACAATCAAGTAACTCTGAAATGTGTTTCATTTTTGAACTTGTTTTGATATAAGACTATGTTATCATGTAACTGTCCAATGAGTTATTTTCATATCTTTTTTCCTAACTATGTTGCTGTTTCTTCTTTATTATTTTACCAACATGTTCTTCCATTTTTGGTCAAGTTCATCTAGAAATTGAATATTTGAAGGTTTTCTTTATTATGTTTGTAAAAGTTGTCACGACCTTAAAAGCTCAAATCTCT
>JAPDSC010161083.1:35196-48499 GCA_026290005.1 Latrodectus geometricus
AAAAAAAAAAAAAAAAAAAAAAAAAAAAAAAAAAAAAAAAAAAAATTCAATTTAAAAATAAAAATTTTAAAGTGAATTTTAAGTGGAATTCTTTATGAAATTAATGCATTTCAAATGCATGAGTTTATTTCCTTAGATGTATTAGTCATTCAACTTATTTTTTGAAGTTTTTTTTTTTAAAAATCACATCAATTGTTGCATGTTGTATTAATATCCACACGGAAATAATGTGGCTGCGATTGCCTGGTTGGCTAAGCTATCGCTCTCATTATCAAAAGATTGTGATTTCTAATCCCGACCCAATCAGAGATGTGTTGCAAAAGTCTTTGAATTGTTATTTAAAAGTTTTATGAAATAATTTTGAGTAATATTTATAATTATTGTTGGCAAAACTTATGACATCCTTAATTAAGGAGAAGAAAAAAGAGCTGTTAAAATAATATAAATATCATGTGAACATTTAAATATTATCTTGCCATGTGTTATATCTTTTTAAAATAACTTTATAGTAATATTTTTGAGAGGTGGAAGACTTCAATTTGTATGAATGAAAAACATTTCATGCACTGAAAACTCAATTTTCATTTTGTCCAGAATGTTGAAGAGTGCCAGTGAATATTCTTTAATGATTTTAATAAACTTTCTTACCTTTTTAAAATTGTGTCCTATTTTTTATTTTTCATTAATTATCAATAACGTAAGTAAAAATATTTGTTAAAAAGAATTTGATTATTTTATTATTAACTTTGCTAATTTAAAGTAAACCTTTCTTAATAGTATTATTTATATTATGTTTTACTTTAAAATTCACTGTGAAAATTTGTAAACTTATTGGGAAATGAAATAATCATAAATTAATAAAATGTTTATTTAAAAATCGTGAAAATTTAATAGAATATTTTTCAAGTTATTAAAGATTTCCTGAATTGATATTTATCAGTCTAAGGGGTGTTCATTCACCAATAGTATTTGTATAAGCTTGCTTGAAAAGATGGATTCATATTAACAATTGGCTTATCATTTTTAATCCAATTAATTTAAGATTTTTTATCATAATAAAAAAAAGATAAGTCTCCATATATGAAATATTTAAATAATTTGTAGTTATTATTCATTACCTCATAACAGGTATTGATGATAAATTTGACTTCCTATTATCTTCTTTAAGTTTGGTATTTGTTTTCTAATATTTATCATATGAAGTCAATAATTCACAATAAAGTACACACACTTTGCTGTACCAGATTTAAATGCTAATTGTATAAGTCAAGAGTAGCTTTTTTGTTATGTAAGTATTTGAGCATTGGAATAAATATTTAGAATATTGTATAATTTCTTACCATGGTAACATATAATTTTTTACTATAAAAAGTCTTATTAAGTTAAAAAAAAATGCTAACTGAATTATCAGGAATCATTTTAACCATTAAATAAAATATGAAAATGTATTAAAATATATAAATTCTCTTGCCCCTTGAACTTATTATTAGTTGATACTGTTCTGCAGTTGTCAAAATATTTTTTAATTTGATAGTAATGAAAGTAGTTTTTTTGCATGAAATTAAATTTTTTAGTTGCGAAAGAACAATTTTCATCTAATTATTCTTATGACTATGTATCTTATCTTTAAAAAAAAAAAAAAAAGAAAATTATATGCAAAAATCTAATTTTTTGGATTAAAGTTTTTAATATTTGTAATTGTTGTATTTCAAATAATGATGTTACAACTTAGGCTATTATTCATTTGAAGATACAAAATTTAGTTAATATATCTGAAAGGAAAGAATTTTAATGCAAGTCATTGTCTTTTAGTTCTTTGCTTTGTTATGTGTACTATTTAAAATTCAATTTTTAATATTAAGTTATGCATCTCAAACTGAGCAAAACATTTTCAATAAGTTTTATTTAAATTTGATGTTAAATATTGTTAATTATAATTATATGTATTTTATTGATTTTATGTTAAATTTAAAAAAGGGCTCTGGTTAAAAATCTGCAATATCTTTTGGTCAATAGTTACTAAGAAAAAAATTGGAGCCCAATTTTAAAACATTTAATTAGTTTAAAAATTAGTATTTGATTTAAGATTGCTATCAAGAAAATTATAAGTAAATATGACAAATTAAATGTAAACAATCATGGATGTGATTTGAAATAACTTTTTTTAAAAATGCCTTTTTTTACTGAATTATAATGTATTAATAAATTATCCTAAAAGTCTGCTATTTACCTTTAACAAACTTAGAAATTCTTAAAATTAGTGCAAGATTTCTTATTCAAAACAAAGTAGATGTAAATAATTATGTATGTTTATGAATTCAAGAATGATATTTTTAAAATCATAGGTCATGAAGTGTGCTAATACATATCAAATATAATATTTATGTGTGTTCTTTGCCAATCGTTGCATTTATTTAAAGTTAAAGAATTATTAATAGTTTCACCATAGACATGTGAAAAATATTTTATTTTAATAATTTTAGGAGACTTATTTTGAAAACCATTCTTTAATCAGAAGATAAACTTTTTCTTTAAGTTTTCTTTTGTTGTGTTTTGTTTTGGATGATGTTTAAAAATAATTATTCTTGTGTCTAATATACAGTGTCTAAGAGAATTCCTTAGTATTTTTTTTTTTCCATTCCAAAACTTGAATCATAGTTCAAAGTTATTTTATTGAGTAATTGTGGTAATTGTTTTGTTTTTTGATTTCTGTGATAGAGTGTCTTATATTGTGAATCCTATTTCAACTCTTACAGTATTAAGCAAAGTTTACCACTTTATTTCTTATTTTTTTTATCTTTGAAAACTTAATTTACCTTAGTGGAAATATCTATAGTACCAAACTGTACTTTGCTAGAAATTCTATGATCTGTGTAATTTTTTTGGGAATTTTCGTCGCATTAAAATGATGCTGTATGAAAGAAGGCTTAATTGAATTTGATAGATTCATTCTGTATATCAAGAGGCTGATATTAGGTTGCAAATTTGAAAAATTTAAATAAAACTTGGAAAACAAAATTCAAGCAGTTAATATTATAGTTTAGTTAAAGCATGTTCCTTGGAAACTTTTCACCTTTTTGTATGTTGCAGAATATAAATGTAGAAAAAGTTACTGGAAATAATAACTTTGTTATTTCTGCTTATATTTTCATATGTGTAACTGACAATGTATGTTGATCTTTTTATATTATTTTATATGACTTTTTCTTGTAATCAAAATATTACAAAGTATTAAAGCTATCAATTTATTAGTTTGAAATTTTATGAAAATTTATATTTGGATGGTAAACTAAACTACTGTATATATATAGATATTAGTTTAAAATAAAATTGGAATAAGAAAAAAAAAATCATATGGCTATTCTGTAAAATGTTTCCCTGAAATAAATGCAAAACCTTCAAATTAAGTTTATATTCAACTTTGATGACTATTTGCAAACCATTGCTCATTGTTTACAATGTTTTACAATGAATGATGAATATGTTTCTTTTTAACCTGTATCTTTTGTCTAATTTTATTATAATGTATATACTGCTATATTTTAATAATTTATTTTCTAGTAACTAAAACAAGCACAGCAGCATCTGTTAGTCGTGCTTCAAGTAGCCATGAAGTTCGAAACATTTTACTTTTTACTTTATTGCCCTTCCTTTCTCTAACGTTATTCATTACATTGGGCTATTGGCTCTACAGGCGACATAAGATGTCCATCTTTAATGAATTGCCTACTAATGATCCATCTCCTCTTCCACCTCCATCTCCAATGCTAGGACTTCGTCCGATTCAACTTCTAGAAGTCAAAGCTCAAGGTAGATTTGGTGCTGTTTGGAAAGCCTTATTAAATAATGAGCCTGTTGCAGTTAAAATATTTCCCCCACAGGTATATTTCAGTAAATGTGTGGAATAACTTGTTTTATTTTCAAAGGTATTGTTTGGTAAATATTTTGTAATTTTTAGGATAAAAGTTCATGGATTGTTGAACAAGAAATTTATCGGTTACCACAAATGAAGCATGAAAATATTTTATATTATATTGGTGTAGAACGGCGTGGGGATCACATGCAAATAGAATATTGGCTTATAACTGCTTATCATGATAAAGGTTCACTTTGTGACTATCTAAAGGTAAATATATATACTTATTTTATTTTTCTGAATTTCACGCACCAAATAACTTTTTTCTTAAAATTAAGTTCGAATCTTAATTATATTTATTCATACATCACAAGAGAATATTCTGACTTAATGATGAAATTAACTCTTCCTTTTACATTGAACTGGTATTTGCTTAAATATTTTAGTTTATACCTGTTATTAATATGATGCCTTAAAAGTATCTTCAGCAATTGTGAAAAAAATATTATTTTTTGTTTTAGAGACCTAGTTTCTTTTAGCTGGAAGCAATTTTTTCCCATGTTGTAAATCATTAATTTTTTATAATTTTGAAAAATGTGGAAATTTTATTTCATATAGTAAAGTATTACATAATAAAAGAAAATTTGTGAATATCTTATAAATATAATAACTTCAAATTGTATGTATAACAACCTTTAATTTTATGAGCCAATGAGAGGCTTATTTTTATTGCTTTTTCAGTCTTTTGTTTTAGTGCTTTTCTGCTTCTTAGAGCAATATATACATCATGGATAATATTTGAGAAGGAAGGATGGTATACAATAAATTGAAAATTATTGTACAGAAATGATATCAAAGTCCTATTATTCCACTGCCAACAGCTTGTAGTAGAAGAAACATTAGTAGAAAAATTCTAAAATGCAAAACTTTCTTTTAACCATTTTTTGCTATTATTATTTTATATGGGAAAATCATTGGAAGAAAAGAGCATAGAAAAAATTGTATTAAAACTGAGGATGTCCTTTTGACTATATTAAAATTTTTATTATCATGATAGCTGAACCATTTTTAATTATGATGCTGTATTGATACTACTACGTTATTTCTTTGTGGTATCAGTCAAGACTAATTCAATTATTTCTGGCCAATTTGTAAAACGTGGAAAATTTAATTTCATTTAGTATTAATTTACAGGATGATTAGGGGAATATCTTGTAAATATAATAAACTCAAATAATTATATTGATGTTGATTTTTCTTAAAAATTTTTCTGTAACTCCTATTTCAGGGTTTCCATAAACTTAAGAAACTCAAAGAAATAGCATGTGAAAGTTTGGGAATTTTTAAATTGTCTAAAAATAAAGATTGTCTAAAGATTTATTGGAAAAAAATCACTCTATTTTTACATATGAGGTCAAAACAAAGAATAAATATAAGTAAAGAAGGCACAGATTTGGTATTTTGTGGCACTGTTTTTTAATAATTTTTATTGTTTGTTAATATTGTTTATAATATTTTTTTAAATTAATTGTTTTTCTTAAGTTTATGATTTACTAACTTTTGCTTTATGTAAATGTTAATTTTAATAATTTTTAATTAAAAAATTAGTATGCAGTTTAATATTTTTTAATTATATATATTGAAAAACACTAAAATATTTTATAGAAATTCTGATAACCTTTTGTGTTTCTGTGTTCCAGTTGATGGAACACCAAACTTTAACTTGTTATCAAACCATTGCATTTAGCTGTAAATGAATAAAAAATTTTTTTAAATGTTCTTTAAACTTTCTTTTTTGATGATAGATGCCAGCAACACACAATGCAACAAATAGTTTTCAATTATTGCAGATTATTGAATTCCCTTTATTTTTAAGAAAATTTTCTCAATTTTTTTGATAGAAAAATAATGGCTTTTAAAAATTTTCCTGTGTTATTTTGTTGCCTGTACATTGAACTATTTATTCTATATTATTTTATTTTTTTTACTCATATAGTAAATGTATGATCATTGGATGGTGTTTTATCCCTTAGAACACTGTGCTGCAACAGTTCTTTCCTTTATGCCATTAGAGCGTGATTAGCTTTGAACGCACTGATGAGAGAAATAGCCGTGTTTATGTTTACTGTTTTTCTCTCTTTCAAGGGGGGGGGGGGGGGAACTAATACTTAAGAATTTACAGGGAAGGATTTTTTATGGGAAATATTTCTATACCCTTTTTTGCTTTTTGAATTGGGAAGCTCCAGTGGGGTCTAGGACTATATTAGTTGTTTTGAGTAATCTTAAGTTAGAAGTTGCATAATTTGTATGTTCATGATTTTCCTTTTCACTGCTATTTGTTTTATATTATTGCACAGATATTTTTTTTAAATTTATATTTAGTTTATTTTTTTATGCAAATATAATTTTAATTTCTAGATAATTTTTTAAATTTGATAATTACAAATAAATAGCATGAAGAGGTCTTAGTCTTTCTGAAGCAATAAAAATGCTTCTGGTAGTGAATCAGAACATGTGGATAGTGATAGTGGTACAGATTAATATGTTCTTGTACCACTTGATCAGTCTTAATCTGATATAGATGATGTATTAGATGCAAGTGTAGACAATGGCAATGATTTATCCATATGATGACCAAAGCTGCAGTAACATGCAACATATTCCAGTGAAAAGTATCCAGAGAAGTTGCACATACTGTGGTACAAAAGAGACGCCTCACAAAACAAGTTTTTTATGCTTAACATGCAATATTGGATTGTGCTTTTTCAAAAAAGTGTGACATGTTTAAAAAGTATCATGAAAAATATAAATGAATTTGTAAATATTTTGTATATAGAAACTAAATATAATCAAGATTTATAAAACTCATGTATAGCTTGAAAATCACTTTTTTTCCTTTTTTGGGGGGGTGTAGAGTAGCAGGCCTCCTTGTGGTGCTCTCTGGTTACACCAAATCTGCTACACAGGTATAAATGTGTTGTTTTTTCATTCATATGTAAAAGCATTTATGCATTAGCATGCTTCACTGCAATGCTTGCTTAGCTACGCTTTTCAGAGCTGGATCAGTGTTCCATGTAATGGAACACCCACAAAATTGAGATGGTAAGTGCAATCTTTACCAAATTTTTACTGTATACTATTTAAGGCCTAAATGGACTGCCTAAAATTTTTTCATTAATATTTCAACTTTAAAGGTTATTGTGCCAGAAAGGGTTGAACTTCCATTTATACAATTTTAAACAAACATGTTTATACATACTACTTAGTGTTTTATGCTTAATATCTAATAGGAGAATAAAAGTGAAAATCATGAGATAGCTGGGAAAGTTAAGAAGAAAACAAAAGTGAAATATTAGAAAAATATAACAACAAACTTTTGTGTGGAAAATTAAAGTAGTATATAGAAAGAAATACTAAGTAATGTTAAATTAAAATCAATAAATTGAATAAGCAATCTAACACAACTGGTAAATTTATATAACAGTTAACAATTGGAGGTGAAAATAAAAAAACAAATTTTCACTTATCAAGACTTTATTGAGTTAGTGTAAAGAGTATTTTGATTAAATTTTAGACAATAATCAATTTAAGTGTAGTATATTAATATAAAGAGGAAAATGATTATTGTTATGAGCTGTAGTCTAACATAACAGAAAATGCATTATCTTGAATTCATACCTTTCCCCAAGAGTTAATCATGGAACTAAACAATTGATCCTACAAAACATATATGTAATTGAAAAATTGTTGTATCCAATGGTCTCTCTACTTCCTGTCATAGAAAGGAAATTTAATAAATGTGATCTGCTTCATGTATTCAATGTTGTTGCACCAGCATGCTTCCCTGTACCTATTTTTGAGCTAGGCTCTACCTATTAGATAAACACAGAGGTGAGAGTCTTTGTAATTTAGAACCAGGTAGACCAAAGAAAAGACCTGCAATACTTGTCCTGCCATCCCTAGAGGGACCATTTCACATTGAGTACATTGCAACCACAATATTTTTAATGTTGCTTAACCTCCATTAGTGAACACCTCACACTTTCATTTTGTCAAAATTCCAATTCACTATCTTCTGACAGCAAGAATGACATCCTAACTATCCAGGCTACTGTGATCTTTGTTTTCAATATAAGATAAAATATAGCTAATATAAAGACAAAAAAAAAAAAAAGAATGATAGTGTTTTCTATGTGAAATAATTATGATGCACACCATGTATTTGAATGTGTACATATATAAATTAACTATAGCCATTTTAACTATGGTTATTCATATTAAGGTATGCTTGTTTTATGAATTCTTTCTAGAATAAAAAAAAAAAAAATGGTTTCAAAAGATATATTGCAAAGGGACTTTAAATTCTTGATAGTGCTTTTTAGTTATTAAATTTCTTTATAAATAATCAAATAGTTAGTGATTGTATAATTTTTTCTTAAAGAATTCCTTAATTGAAAAATATCTACCTTTTTATTAATTCTATTGATAATGTTATTTTTCTATACATTTATTAGTATTAATCATTTTGATATAATAATCGAAATATTCTAATTTTGAAATGAATTCACTCTAAATTTATTTTGCATCACTAATTGCTCAAGGAGTTTATCATCACAATGAAGGCAGTGGAAAGCCATGGTGCACACATGTGTGGCAAAATAAGATGATTGTGTTCTAAGGTTGAATTGCTCCTAAATCACCATTGTCCTTGTCCAATATGCTATAGCATCTTCCCTACCACTTGAAGATTCTTCCACTATTTCAAGGCAACTTTACATTCATATCAGCCTTTTAAACATTTCCCTGTAAATCCATAAGAGTAGTGGAGTTAGTCATCTTGTCTCAGATGATCATCACCATCATGTGGAGGATATGGGAGATGCAGTTTCAACCAGCCTTTTACAGATACAACCATTATCCTATACACATCCTGGGACTTAGTCAACACCCAAGCCCCATTCTGATCACTTATTGACTGTCTGTGTGAGATCAATACTTTTTCGTGAATTATCCTTGGATTTCTGTTAGATCTTTCAACAATTAAAAATGTCAGATATATGGTAGGCCGCCAAATTTGGAACCCCCAAAATATTGCAGAGCAGGAGTATCAGAATTGATGAAGGCCTGGTAGTGTATCACAAGATGACATTAGAAAATGCTTATTATCTAAACATTTATTAGCATGAATCACTGTTTAACTTTAATCTAAACATTCAATATACAGTTGTTTGCAGTTAGTGTGTCCCATGCCTTGGTTTTTATTTATTATCTGTACATGAACTGTACATATAATTACCGTATTTTCCTGTATATAATCCGCGGATTATGTGTTAAAAAAGTTCCGAATTTCGTTGTGCGTATTATACGCCACCGCGGATTATCTGATAAAAAAATTCTTCATCAGAAAAACTTATAAGAAAGTTTTGAATGAAATACTCTTTATGTTTCATAAAATAAATAACAGGTGGTACCAAGACACATCTGAGTTATTTAAACTATAATCGGCTTTGTGCAATTACGTTCAAAAACGAATTCGGTTCCTCTTAAAGATTTTACGGTTGTAAATTCGCTAACATCATTTTGCAATTTGCCTTGATGTGAGCTGTTTCGTTTTGAAATTATTCAAATTTGTATATCGTCATATGGTAGCGAATATTTTTAAGTTACACAGCAGATTTTAAATGAAAAGCTATAGCGAAGGCAAAAAAAAAACAATGGCGTCAAATGTGTTAATGTAAAGTTAAAAACAAAGCACGCGCGGCATAAAAAAATTGTATAAAATACGCAATTTGTAAATAACCCATTTCTTTCATTTAAATATTAGCGAAGCAAATATATATTAATTTAAATATGTCTAACATCATTTTAAAAGTTATTAGAAGCTAATTATCGATAAGTTTTACAAGACTGTCTTCTCAAAGTTATCGCTTTTGATCGATCTCGTGCTTTCATCTCAAGTTTATCGCACTTTGCGATGGACTGGATCTAGACTGATATTTTTCAAAACAAATGCTTTTTTTTCTATACAATTTATTAAAGTTTTAAACCTACTGTGCATTTTTTTATTTTATGTGACACCTATATTATCAGCAGTACATATTTTAGACTATTCGCCGAAAAAAAAAAATTGAAGTGGATTATGCGACGCTTTTTCCTTTTACTCGAAAAAACGGCCGTGCGGATAATACGCCGGTGCGGATTATATACAGGAAAATTCGGTAAGTTTAAGAAAAACAGTTTTTCCGAAGTCACTCATTTGTTTGTAAAAGATTGAATCTTAAAGTATTCAAATACTGTTAGTTTCTATGCTTTGAAAATTTTTATGTGATTATAATTACAATATTTTTATGTGAAATAATTTATTTTATTTATTGGATTTCTTCCACAAACAATGTTTTCTCATATATGCATGATGCATAACATTGAATCATTAACTAAATGGAACAGATTAGTAAAGCTGAATTGTAAGAAACAAGAGTTTGGAAAATTATATTGCAAAAAATAATAATTTTTTAAGATTGTTAAAAATGTAACCAATTGTTTTTAATTGAATTATATCAATTGTATCTATATTATTAATTACATTATTTTTCATCTTCTACATTTCTGAATTGCATAATTTACTCTTGCAGTCTTCCCAGCAAAATAAATCTGGTTAAAATGAATTCATTTTATAAATTGGCTTTTTATACAAATAGTATTTTGAGCACACAATCACATGATGTATAACAACATCCAGTCATTAACTCCTTTGCGCCGACTGTCACATCTACGTGCCAGCAACAAACACTCACTTCCCGGCCGACACGCAGTCCTCCCAGAGGATTTTCCCATTCAGCCCGACTATCACGTATTTGGGCCAGTGTTCTGGAACTTTTTAAAAACTATAATTTGTGCTACAAGATGGCACTGTACAAGATGGCCAACATGGTTTCAGATACATGTACATTAGACCTACTCAAAATGTGAGAAGCATGGCTCGCATACACGTGTTTTTGATTACATAAACAAAAGGGGAAATAAATGTTTCTGAATGGCGGGCTTCATGACGTCTCTTTAAATTTGCACGTGGTAGTTGTTAATTGTAAGTAGAGAAGTTTTATTTTTACTAAAGAGTTGGGTATTTCAGTTTGCACATTTCTTAATAGAGTAATGAGTCGTGATCGATACATTGTAATTCTTAGATGTTTACATTTTACTAGCTGCGATGCCAAAAAAATCGGATAGCTTCAACCAGTTATTATAAAATAATTGAAAATTTCAAGTCGGCTTATACCCCCGAGAAGAATTTATCAATAGATGAAAGTTTATTATTGAGGAAAGGAAGACTTCAAAAATTTCATGTATTTAGGCTTAATTGCAAAAAAGCCCCCCGCCCTGGACAGATGCTCGTGTAAGACACTGCCAGCCTCTGCGATAAGCGCGCATTTGCGCTACCTGTCGCGAAGGGGTTAACTAGATGGAATAAGTAAATGAAAATGAATGGGGTAAAGAGCTAATTCGGGAAATTATACCAAAAAAAAACTAATTTTTTTAAATATAATTTTCCAAATTAACTCTTTTTAAGATAATAGTTTTAATTGAACTACATCAATTCCTCACATTCCTAATTTCTTATCTTCAACGTTTTTGGATTGCATATTATTTTATTCCTGCAATCTTCCCAGTAAAACAAAACTGTTTTTAAAACTAGTAGTTTATCTTTGATATCATCTAAATTATCAAAGGCATAATATTAAATTTGATATATATATATATATATATATGTATATATAATAAGAAAATTATAAAAAGAAAAGTCAAATGTATTTTTGTGTAAAACCTTGTTTTTTTCTGTTTAAAATAATTTATTATGCTAAACTTTCTTTAAAAATTATACTGTGCTAGAGTTTAATTGCGTGTTTTTCATTTGAAACTAATATATGTATTTAAATTCAGCAAGAAAAATTTAGTTTCTTAGTTAGAATTTTTGGTGTAGAGAATGCTTATTTTTGCATTATTGATTTTTCAAATTTGTTTTGTAAATGTTTATTGCATTTTAAGTAAAGTTTTAGTCTTTTTTAAATTTATGTTGTTTTGAAAATAAAATTTCATATTTATACTGAAATACTTGCAATATGTTAATACCTTTGTAAGAAATGTCTATTTTACAATTTATTATTTTTTCAGGCCAATCTTGTATCATGGGCAGATGTTCTGAACATAGCTGATTCCATATCCAAAGGATTAATGTATTTACATGAAGAAATCCCTGCCCAAAGGGGAGAAAAATATAAGCCAGCTATTGCTCATCGTGATTTTAAAAGCAAAAATGTTCTTATTAAGAATGATATGTCAGCATGTATTGCTGATTTTGGCTTAGCTTTAGTGTTCCACATGGGAAAACCTACTGGTGAAGCACATGGACAGGTAAGTTGTTATGTTTTACTCATTTCGTTTAATGTTTATTTGATCTTGACCAGTAGATTAGGGATGATAAGATGTTATATTGGCAATTGATTTTGATAGTGTTAGTCTAAAAGGCTTTTTGTGAGATTTGTTTCACTTGCAATAGATTTTTCTTGTTGAGAATTGAAATCCTAATATTAAATTTTCCTAAATTTTAAATTCAATTATTTTCAATTGAAAGTTATTCTTTCAATTGAATTGCATTTTAATTTGATTAAAAAATATAAAAATATGTAAAGCAATGTTGAATTAAAGAGCAGTTGTAAGTTCAGGTTTTGTACAACTTCTAGAAAATCCTTGAATTGATTTTTTTTTCAGAAGCTTGAAAATTTATAATTTTTTCAATGAATCTTAATCTTATGTTAGAAAATTTTATCAATACTGGGAATTTTTTATTTTATTTTGTGAAATTTAAAATTTAATCAGGCCATAAGAAATTAAAGTATTAATTATCTGATATTTTAATTCCTAATATATATAAACAAGACTACAAATAATAGAATGTAAATGAAATTGACCTAGAAACAGAACATGCATAATTACCAACTTACATGGTTTCGGTATGAGATGTAAAGCCTTTTGTTGGACAGTAAGGTCTTACATGTCTGTTAAAATTCTTGGAAATCAAGGCATTAATTAGTTTTAAAAGGTTAAATATTGTTCCCCAGTTTCTTGAACAAATTTCTTAGTAATAATCTTGTTAGCTATCTATTTAACAGAAATGATCTTGTTAAACAGTATTGATTTGTAAAAAGAGCATTTATTTCAGTTGAAACCTTGTAAAAAGCAATAATAGTATTTATTATACTTTTCACTTTTGTCATTTCAAGTATTCTGATTTTAGCAGAAATTATTTTTATTCATCTTTGAAGTTCCCAATAAATTAATGCAAAAAGAACAATGTAAATAAATTTAATAAATGTTTTCTATTATACATTTTAAAGCAATCAATGAAAAGAATTTTGAATGTTTAAATGAAATAGTTTTTACTATATTTGT
>JAPDSC010161083.1:48509-63224 GCA_026290005.1 Latrodectus geometricus
ATTAAAATTTTATTATACTGATAGCTTAGCCATAATTGTAATGGTCTATTGATACTTCAACATCATTTCTTCATGGTACCAGTTAACTCTAATTCAGTTATTTCTGGTGAAGTTTTCATTAATATTTATTCAAGAATCATTATAAACTGAGTTAAATTATTATTATTATTTCTTTATATTTAAGTATAATTGAAACTTATATGCATATTTTTGTCATTTTTTTTAAATGTCAAAATTGACTTTGCTTTTAAATTTAGCATCCAAATCCCTTATATATTTAATTTTGTATATATTTTTCTGATCATAGTCACTGAAATATTTTTCTGTTTGAAAAATGTAGCACATTTTGATATAATAAGAAAGAATGCATGAATCTGTACATTAAAAGGAAAAGTTATAAACCATTTCTGTAGCCTAAATTTTTTTAGTCATAGGTTCATCTAAATACAAACAAATGTTTTTGTCACATTGTATCCACTTAATTTCTTTGCATTGGACATTTAATGCCATGATTGCATCATTTAGTGAAAATTACATTTTAATGCATTTATATTATTTATTATAAAGAGTTTTTATTTATTTATAATCTAAAATGTTGCTTTTTAGGTTGGTACAAGGAGATACATGGCCCCAGAAGTTTTGGAAGGAGCTATTAATTTCAATCGTGATGCTTTTTTGAGAATCGATATGTATGCATGTGGTTTAGTTCTCTGGGAATTATTGTCCAGGTGCTCAGCACAAGAAGGTATGTATCTTCAAAATTGAAGTTTTCCAATTGCTTATTATTTTTCTTTTGTTAAATCATTGGAATTTTTTAAAAAGTTCTTTCCACATTTAAAAATAGCAGGCATTAAAATATATTTGAATGCACTAAATAGTACACATTCAATTTTTTTATGGAGAGAAGTATAAAAGTAAAACTGATATAATTTCTTTTAAATGTATAAAGATTTCAAAATTTAATGTTTTAATTTTTTCTCATCATCCAATAAAATTGTTGTAAAATAAGATTTCAGATTTTTAATTTTAGATCCTTTTTAGTAAAATGAAGCTAAAAATGTTGTATGTTAAGTATCTTATGAGCTTTTATTTTAGTTTCTGTTACAAGAGTATATACAAAAATATTTATAAGACCTTTGTACTTATCTTCCAAATTCATTGTTTTCATCACCTTATATCTTTGTCCAAGGAAGTTTAGTTATCTAATGGTGTTATAAAGTTCAAATTTTCAATTTTAAAATTTTAATTACATTGTTTTAAAAGATTTCACAGAATATATTTCAGCATTTTTTTTAGTATACTGTATTGCAAGAGTGGTATTGAAAATGAACAGTAAATGATGTTGCTACTGGAATACTCATTGATATAGTAGTTGCCATACATTACTTGATTTTAGTCTCTTACAAATGTTTTGTATTAGTAAAATATTTAAGATATTTCTACATACACACATGCTCACAGGTAATAAAAGATGCAAAAGCCTATTTTTATAAAATATTGTACACTCACACAAAGGTTTTAAAGTATGCAAATATCTATTTTGATAAATAAAAGTTTGATAAATGAATAGTTTTAAATTTAATGTACACTTTTTTCATTATACTTCTGCGTTATTAACTTTTATATTGGAATTAGTGTGGTATACTTTTTAAGTATGTCAGAAATAAATTAAAATTATTATCAGTGATGTGCTATTTTATTGTTGTATATGTAATTTAATATATTACTAAAAGTTTCCTGTATGCTTTGATTTCAAAAAGTCTTGAAAATGAGAGGTTTATACAATTTGCTTCTGTTTTATAGCTTTATTCTAAGACAAAAATAAATATTTATCAAATAATAAAAATTGTTGCCTATCAGAAGTAATATAGATTAGAATACACTGTGATATAAGAGTTTTAAGGAATATGAAAACAATTGTGTGATTGTAAAATATCATTTTTCATGAATTTATTTCAACAATATAAAAAAGCAAAACATGGTATAATGAACTGTATTTGTACACTTCTCCACTATTCCTATGATTTGATAAACTAAAATCGTTACATCGGAAGAATTATATGGATTTATTCTTTTTCTGTTGTTTAATTGCAGGTCAACCAAAAATGAGGCATTTTTTACATTGATTGAATAAAATATGTACACTTGTTCTGCTAGTATAAAAATTTAAGATTGTAAATGATATGAAGTGAAGTTTGAGTTATGAAAACCAAACATTTTATATTATCATCTAATTTGTGTATCATTTATTGACGTAAGTAGATGGGAATAAGGGCTGTGTTGGCCTGTTAGTTACGGTATTGTTCTTGTTACCGGAAGCTTGTGTGTTAGAGTCCCAGCTTAGCAGAAGATCTGTCATGTTCACTAATGAGGACTGGGGCATGTAAAATATGTTGTAGTTGCAATGTCCTCAAAGTTCCCATTCTAAATTAATACCTCTAGGGGTGGTTGGAGCCAGGCTATGAGTTTTCTCTGGCTTCAATTTCTAAATTATAATACCCAAATGGTACTTCCAACTTTGTACAGGGGTGCTCTATTCAAAAACTGAAGACCTCTCTCTGACTTCATTCACCCATTCTCTGATGGGTAGGCTTGGCTTCACCAACTGTCATAAATAACAACAGCAACAAATCTGTATTAAAAAAATTTATACAATGCATAGATGGAAAAAATTGTATCTAGAGTTAAAAATTGTAGATTTTGATGTCATGCATGGAAGTATTCAGAAGATAATTTCTATTTTAAGCTTGATTGATTGTTCGATGTGGACAATGGAGTATAAATCAACAAGTATCAACCCAACAAAAAGTATTTCGGGGTATACCACAACTAATGATATGACAACAGAGTATACCACGCCTGGTGATATGATATTTAAATCTTGTATAAATTGATAATATTTAAAAATGTAATTTTCTTACTTTTGTAGCTTGTATGGGCATCAATCTTGCAAAATTTCATTTAGATTGTTAAAAGCTTTTTGGAATGAAATGTTTTACATTTATTAAGAATTTTTAAATATATTTAAAACAGTGTCACATTATTTGTGAGTAGTTAATGTTAAATGTAAAACATGAATCAATATATTTATCTATCTATTATATATATATATATATATATATATATATATATAAATTAACTATATATTAAAAAATGCAGTTAAAAAATATGAGAAAATTAAGTTTAAAATTTATAAAATTGAATTATCTAGTGAATCCACAAGGGATATTATGCTTAATGCTTTAATTTTTTTTTCAAAGAGTTAAAATAAAGTTTTTTGATTGAAGAAGGAATTAATGATTTGATTGCAAAAGAAATTTTAGAATATTAAATGATCTAGAAAGAAAAAGAAATTTTCAGCATATAATGTCAGATATATTTTTGGATTTTCAGCAGAAAAAAACTAAAATGCAAAAATATATTAACACATCCATTGATATTGTCCATCTTTTGAGATATGTGCAACAAAATCTTCTATAATCTTAAAAAGGGTATACAAGGACCGTGTTATGTAGAAAACTCAAATGTAGCTTAGCTTTAATGTTTTAAATACATTGGGATGTTAATTGGTGACAAATTTTTCTCTGGTTATCTTTTCATGACCTGAACAAATGAAAATGTTGAAAAAAATTGCACAATCTGCAACGTAGTATGATGATAGATCATTGAAGAAATTATAGTGGATTTGAAAGTGACTTGAGGTTAGTATAGCAAATTTTGGTAAAAAATTTGGGAATAAAAGGCTGGCTGCCAAGTTCATGCTATAGCTGCTTAACAAATATAAGGTCACATGGAAACATTCTGTGCTTTGGAAGAAGCGTCTGAAATGAATTAAATTTATAGTGAAAAATGGTTCCATGCTTGCGATCCTGAATCAAAGCAACAATCAAGCCAGGGAAAATGTAAAATTTTCCGTACTCTAAGAAAATTTTTTTAAATTAACTTAAACGTATTAATAATTTTGATTTGTTTATTCTGCTAGAGTTTTCCATTCAAAGTTTGTTCTACCGTATCAGAAAATTTACTAAGCATCTTATTTTTAAACACTTCCAAATAAAAAGTAGTAAAAAGAGTACAACAATGTGAGGCAGAAATGGCTTAATTTATGGCAGTTGGATGACTAGTTTTTTTTCATCACGTCAATTCTGTGCTCATGTAGTCTTCTCTGTGTGGCTATTCATAACCAAAAATGTATGAGCCGCCCTGTTCTTCACCTTTATGTTAACATCAACCTTGCTGTGTGCAACTCTTTTTAAAGAAACTTAAAAGTGTTACTGATGTTTCTAAAATGAAAAAAAAAAAAAAAATGATACATTTACTGTTAGCATCTCAAAAAATGATAAACTGTATTTTCAAAAATGAAATGTAGTGTATTTTGAAGGGGATTGATTGTGTTTAGACTAAATAAGTTTGGTTTTGCAACCCCTGAATGTGTAATGTTTGGGTATATATATAAATTTGTTAAAATATGAATTAGAAATTATTTTAGTAAATTTTTTCCAATATATTCTTACAGTTGATGGCTCCAAAATTGTAATTTTGTGCAGCAAAATGCAAAATGTGTCCTGAAATTCCTGATTTTTTAAAAAAACGGTCTGAAATGTCCTTATTTTTCAAAATAAATCCTGAAATTCTTTAATTTTTTATTATTTTCCTTTGAAAATTTAATTTTAATTTATAATTTTATATTTTCAGTAGTAAATTTTTCTTCCAGTGGACTATTATTTTTTCTTTCAACTGCTTTCTATGCAAGAAAAGAGAAAACCCCCCCTTTTTTTGTTCTCTTGCAAACCGGTAATGGAATTTTCAAACATTCGTTTCCGCCTCATTTTCGGCAATTGGTCATGAAGGTCTGGTGTCAAAAAGAAAAATTAGGTTTGGGTTTACCATTAAATTCTATTTTCTGCCTTTACAGACAAAAGATTCTATTTTTAGTAGTGCACAACTATTTACAATGGTGGTGAAATTGTGAGAATTATTTGCCTACATTTATGTGCCTGCGTGAATTGCTTATCGTGCCATTTTGATGTTTGTTTTGAGAATGTTTATTAGCAAATTTAATATTTTATTTTTTGAAAACAATTTTCTTTTAAAAATGCCAAGGAAAACGAAATTTTCCGATAAATGGTTGGAACTGCAAGATGGGAATAAATGCCTAATTAAGACCTGGTGTCGAAGTGTTGAGGATGTTCATTTTGCGGAGTGATTTGTATGCAAATTCAGTGTTTCAAATATAGGTTTTAGACAAGTGCTTGCTCATGCAGATGGATTAAAACACAAAAAAGCTGTGAACTGTTACAAGAAACAAACACTATTTACTATCAAGTCATCAACTTCATCTGAATCCTCGACATCGACTGTAGTAGTGATTAACAAATCATGGCTTCCCAAAATGACATCAGAGAAAACTATTAATGCTGAAACTATTTTAGTTTTGGTGTCAATAAAAATAATTATTCTTTTTCATCTATGAATGATTTAGCTAACATTTATGAAGAAATTTTTGATGATTCCTCCGTACAAAAAATCTCAAATTATCTGACAAAAGAGTCAGGTATATGATTAATTTTGGATTGGGTCCGTATTTCAAAACTCTTTTGTTTCGGGATATCAGCATTTCGTATTTTGTTTTACTTTTCGATGAAACTACTACAAAACAAATAAAGAAACGGTTAAATATTTACATCTTACATATTAGTCTGATAAACAAGGAAAAAATGTCATTTGTTATCTCAAATCACATTTTTTAAAGCGTGCTGAAGCCAATAAAATTGTAAAAATTTTATTGAAAATAATGGTTTGAATTTAGAAAAATTAATGCAGTTGTCAATGGATGGACCAAGAGTTAATTTAGCTGTTTCAAAGCAAAAAAATAGTGAACAAAGTTTACCAGTACTAATTGATTTGGGTACATGTTGTTAACACTTAATCCATGGAGCACTACTTAAGGGTATTGATAAAATTGTTTGTAATATTCATGGATTTGCTATAGATATTCATCTATTTTTCAAACTATCTCCTGCAAGAAGGGAAGATTATCATTCCTTACAGTTAGAAATATTAGAAGAAAATTTAGCTAGACATAGTTTCCTTCGTTATGTTGAAAGCTGTTGGTTCACTTTGGGGTCAGTTTGTGAGAGAATCGTTGAGCAATATGATGTTCTAAAGGAATATTTCATTGTTAAAGTAACTAAGTCGAAATCTTTTCTTTCTGATAGACATCTATGGATTATAAAACATTGTAAGAACCTAAAAATCTGGCACATCTGCATTTTGTTCCTTTTTTTTTTCAAACTTTTGAACTATATTTACTTTTAATGCAAAAAGTCGAACCTTTAGTACATATGATGTACAGTAAGTTAAATGAACTTGTTTGAAATATTATGCTTAAATTTTTAAACCCAGAAGAAATCTATAAAAAAAATGGAGTAATGTTGCTTGAAATTAACTTTGATTCAGGAAAAAATTGGTTAAATTTAAACAAGATTGAAATAGGTCATGGTGCAACAGCAATACGGGAAGAGTTTACAGATAAAACAACATTTCTACAAAGTGTCAGAAGCTGCTACATAGCAACTTCAAAGCACTTTCTTCAAAACTTCCTATAACAAATCTTTTCCTCAAAGATCTCCAGTGTTTGTCTCCTTATAATAGAAAAAAAGAAAGAGTCTAGGAGTTCATTTATTAGATTAATTCAACATATTCCTTATGTGAATAAAACTTTTTCAGATTTTGTTAAGATGAATGAAGAGTGTATTCTTTACATGTGTGAATATGTGACTTTGATTGTGAATGATTATGATAATGATCAAAATATCTGTAAATATTGGAAAGAAATTTTCAATACAAAAGATGCTGGTGGTTATATTAAATATCCTACTCTTTCTAGAGTTGTTAAAGCATATCTATCTGTCATTATTGAATATAAACTCCGAACCAGAAAGAGGTTTTTCAACTAACAATTCTGTTGTGACAAAGGAAAGAGCTTCTTCATCGGAATTAACAGTTCAAAGTTTACAGATTTTTCATGATGTTATTCCAATGCATGGCAATTCTATTTTCTCCATTCAATATACCAAATAAATGATGCATTATAATGAGAAATATCATGCAGAATATGCATCATATATGGAAAAATCAAAAGATGCAACACAATTTAGAGAAGAAAAGGAAGGATGAGGAAGATATAGAAATTAAATGTACCAGATTTTCTTTTAATGAATATTAGCATGTCTTTATTTTAGAAGAATATATATATAGATACTAAATAATGATATATGTATTCTATCTTTAAATATTTCTTAATTTTATAATCATCAAACCTATTTTTATGAGCATTTGTGTTTTTCTTGTATTTGTTTAATTTGTATTTTTGGTAATTGAATGGAAAATTAATAATGTCTCTACACATTTTGACCTTTAGCACACAATATGTTATTCTCTATCATTTTACTTACATATATGAAAATCTAAAAGTCATCGTGTATCATCTTTAATTGAAATTTTTTCTTAAGAGCAAATTAAAATCAAGAAAATATGATTTTTCTAATTTCTTTTAAACTGGACTTGTATTCTTTATCTTTTTTTAAACTGTTATCATAAGGCTGGAGTCAGTGGGCATGTCACTAAAATAAATTATACCTAAAGTAAAAGTATTCTATTGGTTTTATTGTAGCCATTGTACTGTACCAATTGGCTAATGGATCTATACTATTACATTAAGTCTCGTTATGGCTTTGAATTATGATCAAATGATGAAATTGACACTGAGCTTGCACTGTCTCAAACATCTTATATTATGGATGGACAATAAACTCTTCATATATTTAACATACATTGTTATTCCCAGCACTACTATCTCCATTTGAGCTAAAGAAAAACAAGATATTCTATATTGTAATTTATAGTACTATCTTTAACTAATGATTTCCAACTTTGTGATGATTAGAAACCACAGTCAGTACTGTTTGTGGGTTGCTGGTAGACACATGAAATCAATGTGGATAATTTGTCCACATTTATTGTAGTTAATACCATGATTGGAATTATATTTTTTTTGTATAGTATTGACTTTCACACTTTATTTTCCTCCTGATAATCCTAAAAATAGCTTTAAATGTAAAAAGTACACAAAATTTTAAGTGTTTTTAATTTGTAATGAATTTTATATGAGTTAAGTTGGCAAGAATTTTCATTAGAGAAATTTCTTCAATTTTGTAGCATTTGCTAAAGCAATAAATTTATTAAAGTTTGAAAATTTATACAAATGTTATGAATTCATTTATGATTGAGTGGAAAATTTAACTGCAAATAGACTATTAAAGAAATGAAATTGAATGATTTTTTTATTTTAGCTTGATAATCTGCATAAATGAAATATTTATTATATTTATAGGCCTGTTTTTTTTTTTTTGTCTGAGATTAAATTGAAAACAGGTAAATGAAATGGAATTTATATCAGGATATTAGTCTCTGACTACCATATTTTCCTGTATATAATCCGTGGCAAATTTTTTTTTTCAGCGAATAGTCTAAAATATATACAGCTGATAATATGGGTGTCACATAAAATAAAAAAAAATGCACACTATGATTAAAAAAATAATAAATTAAACAGAAAAAAAGCATTTATTATGAAAAAGAATTGTCTGAGTCCACCTCATTGCAAAGTGCGATAAACTTGAGATGAAAGCATGAGATCGATCAAAAGTGATGATTTCGAGAAGATTCTTGTAAAACTTATCGATATTTAGCTTCTAATAACTTTTAAAACGATGATAGACAAATTTAAATATATATATATATATATATATTTGCTTTGTTAATATTTAAAGGAAAGAAATTGACTTTCGCTATGACTTTTAATTTAAAATTTGCTGTGTGACTTAGAAGTTTAAGCTTCCATATGACTATATACGACTTTGAATAGTTTCAAAATGAAACAGCTCAAGTGAAGACAAATTGTGAAATGACGTTAATGACATGAAACTGTAATATCTTTGCGAGGAACCGAATTTGTTTTTGAATGTAATTGGACAAAGTTGGTTATAGCTTAAATAACTCGGGTGTATCTTGGTACTACCTGTTATTTATTTTATGAAACAGTATTTCTTTCAAAACTTTCTTGTAAGCTTTTCTGATTTTTTATCAGATAATATGCAGCAGCATATAATACACACAACTAAATTCGGAACTTTTTTTAACATAATCTACTGATTATCTTCAGGAAAATACGATACCATAAAATTGAGGCTTTGTTTCATTTCAAAATCTTAATTGCATTGTTTCTAATTAATTTAAATCATAATTAACACTAACTTTAACTAACTGAAAAGTTAATTTTACTGCAATACACATTTTTCTAAAAATTTGTTTATTTTAAGGAGGGATGTGTAATTTTTTCACTTTTGATATTGTTATTTGTATGTCATTGCTAAAGGTATAAAGGAAAAAAATATGTATGTCATTAAATCATCCTTTCAACATTTCCATAGCATAATTTTTGTAAAATATCAAAGATTTTCGTTCAATATTTGAAAAAAAATTTGCTCATTGCAGATACTATGTTAGTTTGACAGTTCAGATACATTTTCTTAAAACTTTGTTGATCAGAAATGGATTGGAACATAAATGAAAGGAGTATTTTATAATGTCATAGTTAAAAGAGATTTTGAAGCATTCCACCTTATTGAATTTATTTTCAGCTTATCTAAACCTCTCATTTTGGTGTAATAATGTTTAACATAAAGCTGAATAGATAGTTAAATGTCTTTAAAAATAGTAAATATAATCATTTAGGTAAAATATTTTTATGTTTAAATGTTGAAATTTATAAACGGAGCATATATTTAAGGTCTGGCTATTAATTTCAAGGGCTGATTAAACTGTAGGAGAGCAAAAAGGCGGAAGATGGCACTAATGATTGCATATTAAAAAGCGTTTTCTTGCGCATGTGCAGTGCCATCAGCATCATTCTGAAATAAGTGTTAAAATGTAAAAAAAAGGTGCATTAAAATGTAGCTCATAAATTCCTGTTATCGAAGTGAAAATAGAGTTATGAATTAGCATTAAATTTTGCATCAAATTGTGCAAGACATCTTTGGAAACCTACAAAATGTTAAAACAAGTTTATTGCGAGGAAGCATTATTTCGCTGAAGAACTTTTAAAAGGTTTTAACACTTTCAAGACGGGCACAAAAGCATCGAAGATGATCCACACACAGGTTGACCGCAGTCCATATGCACACAAGAAGCAATTGAAAAAGTTTGTGATATGGTGAAATGTGGTCGACAATTAACTTTTTGAGTACTCGCCAATGAATTGAACATGGACAGATAAGTGGTTCGGCGAATTTTGGCACAAGACCTAAGCAAACTTAAGATTTGCTCCAGATTCATTCCTCACCATTTAAGGGACAAACAAAAGCAATTGAGATTAGACGCATGTGGCGAACTTATCGACAACGTTGATGCTGACTGCATTTTTGCGTAGGATAGTCACTGGAGACGAGCATTGGTGTTATCAATATGACCATGAAACCAAGAGTCAAAGTTCCAAATGAGGGATCTCAAAGTTCACCGAGACTGAAAAAAAATTTGATTTAGAAAGCTCTAAATCAAGGTCATCATGTTAATCGCTTTCTTCGATTGCGACAAACTTAATTCATAATGAATTTTTCCCTTGTAACCTGATTATCAATGGACAGTTCTACACAGAAGTTCTTGTTCTTCGAAAACGAATTCGTAGAGTAAGGCCTCATTTTTAACAAAATGGGTGTTGGCTGTTGCTACATGACAATACCTGCCCACACATTGCAATGCCTTTGGGGGGGGGTTCTTAGTCCAGCATGGTGTCATTGAGATGCAGCACCCACCATATTCTCTAGATCTATCACCCACTGCATTTTTCTGTTTCCTAAGCTGAAAAATTTGCTGAAGGGAATAAGACTTCAGGTTGTTGAAGCCATCAAGAAAACTGTTATGTCACTATTAAAAAGATTTCCAAAATAGGGCTTTAAAACCTCTTTCCGAAATTTGTACACCCAAGTATTATGGCTGGTAGGAATTACTTCGAATCATATAAAATTGCTATGTGTTTAACTTTTTTTTCTGAGTTATTTCAGGAGTCCTGAAAATTAATAGCTGGACCTGGTATATATATATATGAACGCACACATTAAATCTCATAATTCCTTAATTAATTGATAAGTATTGCTATGGAGCTGGAAAACATGTTTTATTTAAAAAAAATGTCAACTTATGTAAAAGTTTAGTCATCTCATAAATATAAATATGTTTGTATTACATTGATAGCACTTTTTTTATGGAGATTTTTCTTAAATTTTATAGAAGATGTAAAAACAACTGATCTAAACAATTCTTACATTATAATTTTCTATGTGTTAATTACTTCAACTTGTAAAGATTTATGTTTATAGATAATCCTAAAATAAGAAACTGTTTATGAAACACATGAAAATACAAATAGCTTTAAATATCCTTTCATTTTAGGCCCAGTAGATCAATATATTTTGCCTTTTGAAGACTGTGTTGGACAACATCCTACACTTGAAGACATGCAAGAAGTTGTATCTCAGAAAAAAATACGGCCAAAATTTAAAGAACATTGGCGAAAACATCCTGTAAGTTATATTATTAATGATATTTTCTGTGCTATATTCTTGTAAAATATTATTATTTAAAACTTTACTACTGCATTAAAGTGTCTGTTACCAATAACACAAAAAGGAAGAACAAATTAATTTTGTAGTTGTTCAATATTCTAGGTAACATTTTGATTTATCATCAAACTCACAAATGAGTACAAAGTTTCTAATTTGCTTTAAAACTATCAATCCAATTATTTGGACTACTAATTTTTTAATTTGATAATTATTTTCTTTTCTGATTATTGATATATATATATATCAATAACATGTTTGCTTGAAAATAACAGTTTTGATCATAACAAACTTCTTTTTCAATTTAAAGAGAATAATATTCTATGTATATAACATATTTTTTATTAAAAGTTATAAAAAAATTCTTTCATTAAAGATGTTTCATTGATGATATGTAAACACTCATCCTCAATAAAGCATTTCTTCTTCATTGTCAAGCTTTATTTTAGTACAACTATTAATTGATACTTATTATAAATGTTTATTTGTAACAGGACAACTACAAAATTTTACTTGCTTAGAATTCAGGAAAATCAAATGCACTTATTTAACATAGTATAGGCCACCCACAAACATGTGAAGTGTCACAACATATTCATACATGATATACATATTTTATATATACATGATATATAGTCATACATGATATACATATTTTGCATGAACATATTTTGCTAATGTGTGAAAGTATCCTGGAGGCAATTCATACCATGAATCCCTTAGCATATATTAGATATTCCATATTTGTTTATCAGAGGACTAGCAACTTAGGTGGGGAAAGAAAAAGTTCTTAAATTTACGAATATTTATTTACAATGAGAAATATTAAATAGATATTTAGTGAGCTCCTTCACACATTCTTTCTGCTCAATTACATATGCATATCTCTTAACATGACATATTAACTACTGCCATCTAGTGGCCATTAATTATTTGTTATATATTATTACAGCTTAATGTTAACATTCGGCCAGACTAACCGATTAAGCTCCTGATTAATACAAACAATTCTACTTGACATTAATAAACTAAAAATAATAGATACTAAAATTTCAAAATATCACAAAATAAAAATAAACACACTTACAATTCTTAATAATTCTTCAATAGACATACTTACTATATTTTAACCATCAAATTTAATAAAATTTTAGAAATTATACAAATTTTACATTTGTAACCTACTTATAAAAAGAAAAGTAATAATTAGTATATAATAAAAATTATACACTATATTCAATAGAAAATACTATAAAAAGTTCAATTTAGTATGAAAAATGTTTAATTAAATGAAAGCTCATTAAGTTCAACGTTCAATTTCTAAATCACTGGAATCACTTGTGTCTGAGTAAATTCTTTAAAGTTTTAATTGACTTACATGGGTGGTGGTTGTGAAAAAGTGTGTCTGTGCTTCTTTTCTTGAAGCTGTGTCATTCTGCAAGTGTCACCTGGTAATACTTGAGATAATCATTGGTCCCCTGTATTTTGGGTGAGTATTCAAAGGATGAGCTGTTGCTTGAGGTGTTTTTTTCATGACCTCTATTTCTCCTTTTACTTAGTTAATTGTTTTACATCTTTTTTTTTTCTCAAAATATGATATCTTTTCCTGCTTAGTATCTATATTTTGAATTCTTTGGCTTCATCATCTGATGATTTGCTTATTAGTCCATAATATTATCTAGGTGAGTAACCATGTAGCATTTTGAAATGGAGTTTTATTGGTTGTTTTATTAACTGTATTATTTAAATTTCATTCAGCATCTTTAATTTTCAAATCCCAATCTTTATATTTTGAATCTTCCATTCTTGTAGGAATTTTAGCTAATAGAGTTCTATGGCATCTTTTGACCATTCCGTTTCCTTCAGGATGCTTTTTAGAGTTCAAAATATGCTTGATTCCTTTTGTGGTACAAAACTCTTCAAATAGATGAGAAGTGAAACAAACCCTCAATTACTTTTTAACCTGTTGAATATGTCATCTTCAATTTTTAAGTCCCAAACTTTATATTTTGGATCTTCCATTTACGTAATGCTTGATAGATGCAAACCAATATAATTATTTGACTAATAGTTCAGCCACCAGAAAAATGTCCCATAAAGTCATGGAATTCAACTACTGTATTTTTTCTAATTGATGTAGGTATTACATAAATTAAAATTTCTTTATGCTTCACCTTGTGTTTTCTATAAATCTTATTCTGCTTGATAACTTATCCTTCAATCATTTTCTCTTCAGATTTGGACCTGTCATCTTCATTCTTCTTGAATATCTATATTAATTTACATAGTTCTATGTCTGAGTTTTGCATCATTGAAACTTGTTCATGTGTAGTCGAGGTAATACAAACTTCAAATTTTCTCTCAATAATATTGTGCAAAGTATCTTCTGGTTCTTCAACAACTTCTCTGCTTAGTGCATCGATATGTTTCATTCGTTTATATGATCTATGCTGGATATCAAAATCTTACCCTTGCACGAGGTTAAACCATCCTGCCATCTGAGGATTTGATTACTTTTTAAAATTTACATACACAATTACTTGATAGTCTGTAATTATTGTAAAATTTATTCCTATCAGAAACTGCCTTAATGTTTCCTAATCATTTCTAATGTCCACACAGTTGACATCAACTCTAATTTAACCAAATAGTTCAGTTCTTTTGGAATGAATGATTTTTCTTACTAATGCAATAAACCATCCTCCAGTTTCTTTTACTATCGCTTTGAAACAATATTTTGGCCAATCCAATTGAATTTGCCTGACAATGTACCATTGTTTCACTTTGAAGATCATTATAAGGATCAGAATCGGTGCTTTAATAAAATTACGTTTAAGTTTCTCGAAACCCTCACTTTGCTTTTTTTCCCAAACAAACTTTGCATCTGTTTTTGTAAGTTCAGGTAGGTGTGCTACTTTGAGAGAATACTTGGGAACAAATCTTCTAAAGAAACTAGTTAGTCCTAAAAATCTTTGGGTGTTGTACATATTTTTCGGAACAGAAAATTTTTCAATAGTTGCTACTTTACATGGTC
>JAPDSC010161083.1:63234-120978 GCA_026290005.1 Latrodectus geometricus
AAAATTTTTCAATAGTTGCTACTTTACATGGTCAAGGTTTTAAACCATCTCTATTAAGTATGAAACCAAGAAATTCAGTCTGTGCAACTTTCCAAATTTACATTTTGGTAGTTTTAAAGTTAAATTGGCTTTTCTTAAGCACTCAAATACTTTAGCAAGGTTCTGTTCATTTTGGTCCATGGTTTAGCTGTAATCAGTATATTTCTTAATTTACACTGTACTTTTTTCTTGAACCATGGGCCCAAAACAAGATTCATGAGTCTTTGGATTTCTGTTGGAGCATTCGATAATCCAAAGATCATTCGCTCAAACTTACCTGGATTATCTGGAGTTATAAAAGCAGTTTTCAGTTAACAGTAACTGTTAATAACCACTAGCTAAATCCAAAGTTATATAAAATTGGCCTCCTCCTAGACATTCTAAATTGTCATCAATTATGGGTAATTGAAATTTATCCTTGACTGTCTGAGAGTTTAATGTTCTGTATTCTATAACCAATTGCTGTTCCCTTGACTTTTTCTTAACTAACAATACAGGACTAGAATAAGGGGATCCTGTATCTGAAATTATTTCATACCTCTTCCATTCGGATACAATTTTGGTCTCAATGTTTATTTAATAAATTCAAAAGTTCAAATTTTTTATCATTTAGGATTTGACGAAATTAATACCTTTCATTAAAACAGGAGACTTCTCTTTGTTCATTGTTATAACTTCAACTTTTTCATTATTACTTTTAACTTTACTAGATAGGGTTAATTTTCCCATCACTTACTTTCATTCCCCTACCTAAGCACTCACCTTTCCTAATTTTTAAGTTTAATTCTTCTTTACTTATTACTAGTACAACTGTTTCACTATTAACTATTTCAAGAATAGAATCAATATTCTGTCCTATACTTTTGAGTAAAATTGCCCCATTTATTATTGAATCTTTGGTTTCTCCAATTTTCACCCTAATTAAATTGATTTACATTCAGTTTCTGTCTCATTCAACGTTTTTACTTTAACTGTATTTTCCTTTATATCTACTTGAATTTCAGAGAAAACGTTGTCATTTGAGTATTCAAATTTTAGATTACCCCCAATACATGTAAAAGCAATATATAGTAACCTTAAAGATGTAAGCCGTTTCACCCGAAGGTATTCGGCCAGAGAAATATATAGTTAATCTAACCATGTTCTACCTAAAATTAAATTGCATGGTTGGAAGTTATCTTCGACAATTAGTATAGGAATAAACTTTCCAACTACATCATCTACATGAATATTTACTGCAGCTTATTTCAAGAACCTTAGTCACTGGATTATTTTGATTTACAAAACTGAATAAATTGCTGCTATCTGATGTCGTATTAATATTCATTTTTATTGTGAGACTTTCTTTTAAAAGGCAACAGTTACTTTCTGTATCAATTTATGCAATCACCTTTTTTTCCATACATATAAGTATCCTTTAAGTAGTTTGTAGGTACCAACGATGTGGTTGAATCCAAATTGTTTTGAGTGAGGAATAAATTATTCCTCTTGCGCTTTTGATCGGTTTTAAATTTATACATTAATTGAAAATAACCTTGCTTTTTACATTTCTTATTGTAAGCAAAAGTCTTCAACGCCTGGTATTCATCAGATATATGACCATAATCATTACAATTAAAGCATTTAAATTCTCCCTTTTTGTTTCGAATATCCAAGCTGACTAACTTTTTTCAATAAATGCTTTTATTTCACTAAATGGAAATTATTTTTTTCTCTATCTAAAATTTATCATTACAAGAATTATAATTCAATGAGTTTCTGAATTTATAACTGTTAAAGGAATCGATCATTATTGTAATTATCCAATTCATCTGCCAACTGATATGGGGTATTATTTTCAGGCCATTCATACCACGAAATGTTCCCAAGTTGTTGAATTTACTTATTTCTTCAATTGTTCATGAACAATTAAATTTTTCAATTATTTCTGAACAATTGAAATATTAAAATCTGAAATATTAAACTATTAAAATCGGAAATCTCAAATGAATAATCCTTCCATGTACTTTCTGGACTTTTAGCATGATTTCAAAATTTAAATCTAAACTTATCAGTACTTATATCTCTTAAGCAATAATGATTTTACATACTTATAATTATTTGAATTATCTTCGCTTTCACTTGTGATTAGTTGCATAGTTTCATGTAGGAGCAGTCCCATAATTGTGACACCTAATACTCTTCAATTAATCTAATATATCATGCCTGCCGTTCAAATATAACTAAATAATATCCCCACCTTTGATTTTATATTCATGTATGAATTTTCCAAAATCTTTGTGTACATTTTTATTTTCATCGTTGCTACTTAAAGCCAAAATATTTACATACTTGAATTTCTTTTCAATACCTAAACATTCAAGTTCATGCTCACCGTCAGCCAATGTTTTGGCAACTATTTCTGATGCAATTCGATCTTTGGTAATCCTACTTAATAAACTTTTACTAAACTCTTCATCATACGTCTCTGGTTCCATTATAATACGTTTTAAATCAATTATGTTAACATCTTTGGGTACGGAAAGACTTAATTCTATTAAATTAATTTTTTTAGCTTTTCCTCTAAAAGCCATACATTACAAATTATAATACTTAATTACTTTGCACATAAAATTACTTTATCAATAACGGAATTATTACTTCCACTTCGCTTAAACTAAAACTAATTATTTGTTTAAAAACAAAATTAAAATACTTTATATTTATACATATTACTCTTAAATTTTGTTCACTACTTTAGAATACGTTGATGCACATTTTCAGATGAACAATGAAAATTTGACCAAATGAATTCATAGACTGTCGCAAGTTATCCCACTTCTGATTTATTAGATATCCCATTGTGTTTATCAGAACTTAGGTAGGGAAAGAAAAAGCTCTTAAATTTACTATTATTTAAAGATTTATTTACAATAAGGATTAGTATACAGGCATTTTTTGCTAACTCCTTCACACAGTCTCTGTGCTCAATTACATATACATATCTCATAATATGACATATTAACTGCTGCCACTAATATTTTTTTAAGTATTATTACAGCTTAATGTTAACACGTAGTACACAAATTCATAGATATATATAGTAATGGAAATCTCTGAATGGTATGTTGCAAAGTCTCCCAGATTTTATCAGTAATATTTATGCCTGGAAATTTAAGTAGCCACAAAAAGAAAAAGAAATATCATCTAAAATTGATGAGTCATCTTGGGGCCGTTCAGAAGCAACACTTGATATATATTGTAACACTTGACTTATGATGTATTAAATTCTAGAATTACATTAGCCTGTTTAATGCATAATTGAAATGAATGGCTGTATGTTGTGACATCACTGAATATCAATCTGACTTTCTGATACTTGCCAAAAAAATATTATTAAATTTGAATCGCTGATTACTTTTGATTGTGCGTCTCAGTTTTGATTGTATTCTATTCTTTGTGGTCGCTAACTGTATTTGTAGCATTGTGTTTTGGTATAAATAAAAGATATTTTATCCGAATACTTGTGTATATCAATCAGTGCCTGCAATTTCTTAAGTGATGAATCTGAATATGTTAGCTAAATTCTGCTGAAATAAAAATTTAATTAAAATGTCTCTGTATTTTCAGTAATTGAAGTTAGTGGTATATTTTAATTTCCTGGAGTTTTCTTGTCTCTCTTTCTGACTTACTTGTTTATAACTGCCATTTTTATCTTCAAATATGAGTATTATAGTATAAGTATACAAATATTTTTTTTGTGGGTAATGATGATAAGGAAATAAATAGAATTGTAATCAAAGGGTACTTTAGTGTCAATGAACAAGCTGATTTCCTGATTCAGATGATTTTCTGGTACTCACTAACCTTTTATCGCTGATAACTTTTATTACGCTCTTCAGTTCTGGTTGTATTATATTCTTTGTGTTAACTATCTCTGCTTGTAGGATTGTTGTGGTGAACATAATTGATTGGTGAATATAAACGATATTGTTAGTAAATAAAAGCATGTAAAAATGTATTTCTTTAATTTTATTAAACAAGATGCTGTCATATTGTTACCTGTTAGATTTATCTTTAAACATATTATTTGTGCAGATGCATATGCCATCACAGAGGCTCTGGGTGTTTAATTCTCCCCTTGGATTTGGATAATTATAATGTTTTAAAATCTCCTTTAAATTGTAAGTCCTGGTCTAATTAACCTTCATCTACATAAAGGATTGTTGAATGACTAACTAATCACAAACTCCATTTACTTAAACTATCCCCTGTTTGTCGTGTAGGATTCTTGGATAAGTTCAAGATATTTCTTTGTACTTTTTATACTTTCATCCATCATATACCATTGGAGATTACTTGTCAGACCAGGCAACATGTTTCAAGTCATTGACAGCCCAATGGCAGTGTTGGCAGGCCCAACAAGATATTAAGCTCTGTGGTTTGTAATCAACAGTAGTTCATGTATAGATCTTCATTTCTGAAAGCTGATGTCATAGTACAAATTGGGCAATACTCTTTGGAGGGGAAAGTTTTAGTTTTGATTCCAGCCACTGTTGAAGAAGAAAAAATGGATTTGTGAGCTTCAGTTTTCGGTGTGCAGGTTTATCAAAATAGGTGCATGGAAGTTTTCCTGGTTTTCTTCTTTAATATTCTTGAATGTTACCCACTATTTATACAATAGGCCTTCCAGAAGACAATTTATGGAGCGAAAATTAAATTGCTTTAAAACAGTTTTAGCCCTTTTGGCTGTCCATTGTGCTGTGCCAAAAGATCATACTGACATTTGTTAATGCTTCAGAATTGAAATCTATAATTTCAGAAAGTATTGCTTGTCTATTTGGTTTGAGACTTCTTATAAACTTAAATGATCCTTATCATTCAATGTCTTTTTCTGGCTATATTGCTATCTGAGATTTATTATTTTACTTGATAATTGATATTCAGGATACACCCATGAAGTAGTTATAATGAAAATCCATACCCTATCTTTACCTCAGAAATGCTGTTTTGTTTCTCCTGCCTTGATTGTCACAATACATTCAGTCACTTAATCTGCCATAGTAACAACTATAGTCTAAGTATTAGCTTTGCCTGACACTTGACTTATATTGGCAGTCTACTGCATCACATGTTGTTTGGTTGTGTTCCTCCATTATGATATTGATTATATGTTTGAATTATTAAAATAACCTATTTAAACAGTTGCATATCATCGCTAATTAAATTGAAATTTCTTTTTATGCATCAGGATTGTCATGGTATATTGGGCAAATAGTATATGAAAAGTGAATAGAACTTGGAAAACAATATTTTAAACAATAGTTCAGTGTGTTTCAAAATATTTCAGCACTATATTCAAAGAAAAATGCGGAGATGGTTCAGAGAAAAATATTTTGATATTTACTTCAGATGAATGTTATACAAGTTTGATTAATTATTATAGGTTGCATTCTATTTTTAATGCTCTTTCTATTAATCAAACAACTTTTAATTTTTGTTAATAGGTAAAAAGTTGTCAAATTACATTTTGACTCTACATTACCTAAAACCTATCAAAGAGGATATTAAGTTGTTTATATATTGGTAAGGTGAACTATTTGGTGATTATTATCCATCCAGATTAAATTATTTTTTGTATAAAATTTTAATTTAGAATGACTTTTATAAACCAAATAACTTCATTGACAGAACTTACATTCTTTTTACAAGAATGTTTGTCAATGCAACTGAATTTGCATATAAATTATTGAAAGCCATAACTTCACACTTTTTCTTTTTACATATAAATTTTATGTTGCAAATGTTTATAATTTTTTTATTAAAAACTATTATAGTAAAAGTATTTGGTATTAATTTTTAGAAATAATTTTTAATATTAATAACTTACATAATTTAATATAACTTGTAATACTTTTTAATATTTCCTTCTCTCCTTTTTCACATTTAAGCATGTTTTATTTTATAAATATAGTTCTTTGGATCTAATTTATTTTTGTATATATCGTTTTCATAAGCACATTAACAAATTTAACTAAAGGGCTTATTATGGATATGCGAAATGTTATTTAAATTTTAGTTTTTATTTTATGTAAAATGAAACAAATGGCTTAGTATAAATTTGATTCTAGTTAAATGAATTGAGTTTTTACCCATATTATATCATTTTAACTAGGGAATTAGTTCATTGTGTGATACAATTGAAGAATGTTGGGATCAGGATGCTGAAGCCAGACTTTCTGCAAGTTGTGTTCAAGAAAGATTATGCTTCTTATACAAAACTCAACCTCCTTACCCAAGAACCCAGATTAGTATGTTAAAAGGTACATAATTTGCTTTTTATAATTAATATAATAGTGTGTTATTTTAGTCTTAGTTACTTTTCAAATTTTTCTTTCATTGCAATCACCATGCATTAATAATAGCTTTTACTGAACAATTTGGTTACATATGATTTCAATTTATTTCATAAATTGTTTGTTAAATTTATGTAAATCTAAAACTCTTTTAAGGAGAGACCCCCATACAAAAGATTTAGAAATACAAGAATTTGTCATTTTTTCCCAAAATTTTCACTTTGATACAAAGTTTTTCAATCATGCTAATTGAGTTCGAGTGACTGCATTATACCAAAAATCGACATCATCAAGGAAAATGTTTTCAGAGTTTGTTTATTATAAATTACAATGTTCTAATATGGTTAATTTTATATATTAAGAAAAATTAATTGATGTCAGTTTTTGTGAGAGGAAACTATATTGTTTGATATGCAGTCTCATTTTCTAACATTTTTGGGCATGATGCATATTTATCTCATTACTAGTTTATAGTTTCAGTAATTAATTTAATATATTTAAGTTTTTGTTCTAAAAATGCAAAATATTTAAAAAAATTTAAGAAAAGTGTTTTTGTAAAATTTATATAAAAAATTTAAATAAAGTACCTATTAATGTCAAATGCTTTTAGAAATGAGGATAAAAGAAAGCAACTGGAAAATAAATTTACGTATGTTAAAATTGAAAAATTTCCAAATTATTATATTACCATTGAGAAATTTTAAAATTACCAGTTCTAAAGATATTTGTAAAATAGAAATTTGGTATTTTATTCATATTATAGTGTGAGAAAGGTAAAGGAAAATTTTTCTTCCAGTTTAGCAGGTATTCAGAATTTATAGGAAAATATTCTTCTGGTTTTTGTTTTGTAAAATTTAAGCTTAATTACAATTTTTATGCTAACACAAATATCTCCCCCAAATGTTCATGCTGTATCATTTTAGTATGTTAAAGACATAATTGAATTTTTGGTTATTGCAGTGTTAATATCAAGACTTATGAAAGAATATTGACTAAATTAATGGTCCACACTGCAATTTCCTTTTGAAAATTTTCATTGGAAAATATGAATATGATGTACTGGTTAATGCATGCAAATATGTTTAAAGTACCTAGAATTGAAATTTAAAACCTGCATAATAATATAATTTCATTAAGGAAAATTCACCCAAAAATGATTTCAGATTATGCATTTTATTTCTCAAATGTATGAAAATAATATAATATGGTTTATAAAAGACTGTAAAGAGTAATAAAATTATTCCATTATATTAAAGCAAAATATAGTAAAAAACAAGGAGTAGTTATAATTATCACACTTTTATATTATCTTGACTTTAAAGAATAAATTATGTGTACATAATTATAATGGTACATAATATAGTTTTTCAGATTGTTTTAAAAAAAGTTTAGTTGGATTAAATTTTAAAAAAATTCTAAAATAATTTTGCGATTAAAATTTAAAAAATTTTACCTGGAAAGGATTAAGAAATTTGTAAATATTTAGTTAAAGTAAATGTTTTCTACTTATTTTTTTTTAGAAATCAAAATTTATAATTGCTAATCTCCTTTAACTAATTGTTCAAATTGTTAATTTAACTGCTTAATTTTAGATATAAATTGTGGAAAAAGCCATTGTTCAACAAATTTTTTACTTAATACATGTAGTATTTAGAATTATTTTTTATGTAATATTGAAACTTTGTCAAATATAATGTTTTATTCTTAAATGAAGTCTTTTTATATTTGGAAGACTTTCTGGGATTTTATATATATTGCACACTATATTACACTATTTTATGAAATTGATTTGTTGCTGATATCTAGTAATATTAATATTTATATATTGTTGTACATATTTATATATTGTTATTTTTGGAATTATTTTTGCTTAAATATTATTTGATACTTTTCAAAGACTAAAATTAATGATATTTTTTTTAAAGAAATTTAGATTTCAATATTAAAGAAATATTTTATGAAGCACTGTGTTGATCAGTTAAATAAAGTTATTATTTATTTAGCCTCATTTTTTTTTAGTTCTCCTTTTTATGAAAGGATAATTAGGTGTGTATGTTTTCAGTGAGTAAAAAGCAAAATGTATTACAAGCCATGATATTTAACTTAACTATACTGATTATTTATATCAGATTCTGATTACCTATACTGATTACTTATATCAGATTCTGATTCTAGATTACCTGACTTGATGTAACTATACTCACCCTGTCTATTTACATGCAAAAATTTAAGCATCAAAAGAATAATAGAATGAAATTCTAAAATGTATTTTCATTAAAGTAAATTTTGCTTGTATTATACTTTTAGAATTATTTAATAATAAATTTATTTATTTGGAATTTGTTTCATTATTATATACCTAATATTAATTATTTTTCAATTTATTTAATTAGTTTTTATGAAAAAAACTTTTTAACGGTTACTTTAAATTATTGTGAAAACATTGTGTATGTACTCACTGTGTCTTAAAATAAATCAAAACATTGCTAATTATCAAACATTTTTAAATTATATTAAAATCTACATTGGCTCCTTGTCTGCTCTTAAATCATATTTCATTCTAGTTTCATGTGTTTCCCAGCATGTATGCCATATAAAGCAAATCTCAACAGTCTTTCTTAAGGGAAATTTTGAATAGAATAAAAACTAATAAGATAATTTAAAAGTTATAATGAATAAAAAATCATTCAAATGGTCTTTAATTAAAGAAGATTTGAATGTTTTTTTATGTACAGAAAATTTCAATATTATTTCTTTATTGCTGCTTAGAGGGAATAAAAAATTTCTTTTGTTTATTCAAACTTTTAAACAAATATAGAATCTAGTAGTATTAATATTTTATTAACTAAATTTGCTCTTTGTAATATATAAAATTGTGTTATATACAATTTTAACTTAACTTGAAATTACGTATAACATTGTGTTGTCTAATGTCTAAAATAATTCTAAATAAATTATTTAAATTGAGGTATTTCAGCTTCATTATCTAAACTAATTAGTTTTTTGTATTCTTAGATTTTGCAATTCATTCACTTTAATGTATGTTTTGAAACCATGTAGTATACACCCTAGCTCATGGCCATGGTAAGGCATTTAGCATTCTGAAAAGGTCTTCTATAGATATTAAGCTATATTCAAGTGTCCCAAGGGTGAAAATGCGGAAAACTCCTGGGTTACCCATTCTGACAGATGTGTATACAAAGCATAACTGCAGCATCCATTTTGCTTTGTTCAGCAGTGGCAAAGATCAAATATAAAACCTAATACTCTGGAAGAATGCTGTCTTATTTGACTATGATGAGAGCCATATATTTGTAAGCCTTAGTAATAATATCATTAGATGAATGACATTTTAAATCAAATAAGTAGAGCCACAAAAGTTGTCAATTGGTTAATCATACATTCTAGATTACGCTCATTCTTTGTCAGTTTTGTTTTGTAGTTGTAGACAACTAAGTAATTTTATCCCTGTTAATTGTCATTTATATTAATGAAATTCCAAATAAAGCATTACTTAAAAAAGAATGTATGAACACTATTTAGACATCACTTGATATGTTTCCAAAAATTCTAGAAAATTTTCAAAGGAATCATAGTAAATATTAAATTTTAGAATAATATTCAATGCATGTGGAACTGAAAATGTGTTTTGAATTTTTGAAGTTGGAATTAAATTAAATCCTATGCATTTATCTGCATAAATATTTCATTATTATGAAAAAGTCTTGTTATTTTTATGTCAGTTTAGATTAGAATTACTTTTTTAAAAAATTAGAATTACTTTTTTTTAAAACTGCTTTTTCACATAGATTTTGTAAAATTTAAAATACACCTAAATTAAATAAAATGTACTTATTAATCATGCTTATCTGGATGAAAGTTCATATTTTTATCGTATTTTAAAAGTATTCTAAGTGAAAAGGCTCTTTTAAAATTAATAAAATTGCTTTTACCCTACTATTAAGTCAACGTGAGCTATGTTTTCATATTTTAAGTTGCTCTTTTATTTAAATTTTAACATTAACATCAGTTTGAGTTGTATGATCAATATGGTATCTGTTTTTATCTAATCAGTGTAAAATTAAAATTAAAAGGATGAATCAATCTCATCTTCTTACATCACAATTTGTATTATTTTCTCTGAATAAGGAATCTTGAATAAGATAATCTGAATAGGTATAAATTGTTATTTTAATGACTGTTATTTTCCCTATTTAAAATAATACCACATATTTCCAGCCTAAGTTTGGTGGAGCCCTAATGATTTTTTAAGGAATTTATAAAGTCTTAAGGCATATTGATCCAGGAATCAATACTGCTAGGTTAATATTGATAATGTTTATTATATTGAGTACAATATTTAGACTATGCTTTTGTACTTATTATAATTGTATCATTAACTAATTATTAATAAAATATCAATATTTAAAAAAATGATTTCTTATTTAAATTTTAACGTAGAAATTGACATTATCTCAAAAAGTAGCATCCATGTATTTCAAGTGCTCAAAATTTTTAGTATAACATAATAACAAATCACGTTAATAACAAATCTCTGGTAGTTCAAGCATTAAGTCTCACACTCTCTGAATTTTCATTAGCATCTTAGTATAAATATATAGTGTTATCAAACTATGAGAAGTTAGCCTACTATTTTTTTATGCTTTTATCCAAAAGAGCACCTAATTTTGAACTTTCTATTTTCATAAATTTTATTTGTAGAAATCGTACTAAATAATGATATCTCATGGCTGTTAGTCTTTATTTTAAAAGTATAAAAATAGGTATTCTTATGTTATATACCGTATTTTCCTGTATATAATCCGCAGTGGCGTATTATCCGCACAGCCGTTTTATCGAGTGAAAAGAAAAAAGCGTCGCATAATACGCGGCAATTTTTTCCGGCGAATAGTCTAAATCATGCATTGCTGATAATATGGGTGTCACATAAAATAAAAAAGAAGCACATTAGGATTAAAAATTTAATAAATTGTATAGAAAAAAAAACATTTTTTATGGAAAATATCAATCTAGATCCACTTCGCAAAGTGCGATAAACTTGAGATGAAAGCACGAGATCGATCAAGAGCGATAATTCCGAGAAGATTCTTGTAAAACTTATTGATATTTTGCTTCTAATATCTTTTAAAACGATGTTAGGCATATTTGAATTAATATATATTTGCTTCGTTAATATATAAATGAAAGAAATGGATTATTTGCAAATAGCGTATTTTATGCAATTTTTTTTCTACCGCGCATGCTTTGTTTTTCACTTCACATTAACACATTTGACGCCATTGATTTTATTTGCCTTCGCTATAGCTTTTAATTTAAAATCTGCTGTGTAACTTAAAAGTTTTCGTTTCCATATGACGATATACGAATTTGAATATTTTAAAAACGAAACACCTCGCATCAAGGCAAATTGCACAATGACGTTAGCGAATTTACAACTGTAACCTCTTTAAGAGGAACCGAATTCTTTTTTGTACGTAATTGAACAAAGCCGATTATAGTTTAAATAACCCAGGTGTATCTTGGTACCACCTGTTATTTATTTTATGAAACATAAAGAGTATTTCTTTGAAAACTTTCTTGTAAGCTTTTCTGATGGAGAATGTTTTTTATCAGATTATCCGTGGCGGCGTATAATACGCACAACGAAATTCGGAACTTTTTTAACACATAATCCGCAGATTATATACAGGAAAATACGGTAATTTAAAATTATTTGTTAACTAGTACAAAATATATATTACATGATACATATCTGAGAATTTTACGTCCTGGACCTGCATTTTTAACTTGAGAATTTTAGAAATCTTTTACTGTAAAATCATTTTAAGAAATAATGTATAATTCAAATTTATCAATTATTTTCAAAATAAAGTTCTAGAAATCTCGGATTTCCTATAAGATTTAATGTAAAAATTATCCTATCTTTGAGAGAAGATTTCTAAAATTTTACATCTGCATTACAATATTTGTTGAGCTAGCAATAAAATAATTGGTGTCCTGGATGTGAAAGGGCGAAAAAAGGTAATATATAGAAAATGGAAACCATTTTTAATTTCTGTGATGCATTATTACAATTTATATTAAAAACTTTTGTTTAAATTCCTCTTAACTATTTAAAACACCATTTTAAATATTTAAGAGGAATATAAATAATACTATAGTCTATTGTATAATTTATTCATTAAAAATATATCACGATAATAAAAATCAAACTTAGGATTAACAAGTTTTTGTTACACAAATGCCTGATAATGATTTACTTTTTATTTATATGACTTACCTTTCATATACATTTTTCATTAAAGTACATTAATTCTTTCACATCTTAATGAGTTTTTTCTATCACATATTTTTTTTCATACTTACATTGAATAACAAGATAACAATTGTAATATCTATGAAAATCTTTTTTATAAAATAAAGTTCTCGACATAAATTATTATTGATGTTAGAGGTATTTATACAGATTCCAACATGTTATGCATTTTGTGTTAAATATTGGGATTATCATAGATTTTTTTATTTCGTTTTTTAATTTTATGTTTTATTAACAAAGCAAATATTTTTATAATATATCTTGTATTTACTTATGTAAGAACTTGATTACTTTTTAATAATATATTTATTATTTTTTGTTATTTTATCAATTAGCAAACATACTTGTTGCTAAATTCATTTAACTTGAACAAGTATTGAATTCCTATCAATGTGAAATCATACATTCTAAAATATACAACCTTTTAATTGATTTTCTTTTTATAAATCAAACAGTCATTGATATTATATTTTAGTCATTAATACTATGCTAGTGGGACAATTTTTTTCCAACCTTAAAAGTAATTTTTATTAGCTGTTTTATATATATATATATATATATATATATATATATATATATATATATATATATATATATATATATATATATATTGTAAGACAGTACATGAAATATTTGTTTTAATAATAAATAATTGAAAATGTCTGTTTTCTATTATTTTAACTGGAAAAACGTTCTGATGTTGTGATTATTTAATAATTAATGAAATCCTATACTTTAATTTATTCTGCGGTTAATGTTCTACCCTAACGGAGAATGGTGTTTATATTATTTATCATTTACAGACAGAAATGAGATTGATGAAATGAAATTAATAATAATGTATGAAAACAAAATGTGCATATTTTTTATGAGGAATACATAATCATCTTTAACTTGAGACAAAAGCAATTCATTTTTAGTGTCTACAAACACAATGACATTGACATATGTTTACACATTGATATTGCTCATAAATTTCAACAAACATTTCATGTTTTGTTGATGTTATTTTAGTTGAGAAAATCTATCTAATAATGTAAGTTTGGTAATGCTTAGAAATTAAAAAAATTTCAGCAAATCTGACTTAAAAATATTAGAATATGTTTATTATAGATTATTATTTGTAAAAAAAAAAAAAAAAACTCTAAATTACCTGTGTTATATAACCCAACATCATAAGTATTGGGTTTTCCATAAAGTGATTTCTTTTTTTTCGGGGGGGGGAGAATGGAAGACAATATTTCTTATAATGAATAAATATTTTATTAAATTATATATTGACCATTCTGGTCCAACACTTTTTGCCATCTTTATGGTAGTAGCATGATTCCATGCTCATAAAACTTTTGGTCTTTGCTGGAATAAAACTGATCTAGGTGATTTTGTACCTCTTCATGTGAAGTAAAGGTTTTACTGCCCAAAAACGTTTGCAGTGACTGGAACAAATAATAATCCGAAGGCACCAGATTTGAAGAATATGGGTGTGACAGTGTAAGTTATTCAAGCTGTAAAAGCTTTTAATGAGTGATCTAACCTGTATGAGGTCTCACATTATATTGGTTGAACACACTTTATCTGTTGATTAATTATGGTTTTTTCTGTTGAAGTCGATCATTCAATTTGTCCTATTGATGACAGTAGACTTCCAAACTAATTGTTGTGTTAACTGGTAAAAGCTCAATAATAGAAGATTCCTTTAAAATCCCACCAAACAGACATCATCACATTTTTTTTATGAATATTGGTCTTCAAAATGCTTTGACGTGGTTCATCTTTTTTCCCCCATTATTTCTTGTGTTTGAGGTTATTATATACAACCTATTTTTCATCCCCAATAATGATGTAGCTCAAAAAAGGATAATTTTTGTGATGTTTGAGAAATGAATCACAGACGTTAACGTGGCGGCACAAATTTCTCTCTGGGAGAACATGGAGAACCCATATAATGAGCTTTACGGATACACACAGGCATTTCAAGGGGTCATAAACAGTTGAATTCGATAAATTTAACCTCTTATCAATCTCACATGTTATTATTCACTGATTTGTATCAACTAATGTCTTTATCAGCTTCATTTTGCATATTGAACAGGGTGCATCTTTGACATAAAAATTGCTGCATCAAAATTTTTCAAGCCAATTCTGGCACTGGTATATTGTCAATGTATCTTCTCCACACACATCGGTTAATTTCTGTCTGGCTTGAATAGCATTTTTACCTTTTCTATAGGAAAAAAGTAAAATTTCATGAAAATGCTGCTTATTGCTCTCCATATTAAAAAAAGGCACCAACCAACTACTGTGTAAAATTAATTGAACTTTTTCACACAGAAGCATTGCTGTATCAGCGCTCATATCTTATAATAATTATGCAGCTTAAAAGTGAAGTTGGCTTCAAAGAAATACAATTAAATCTTCTGTCAGAAAAAACAAACTTATTTTCCCAACAACCCAATAACAGCTACATTTGGAATAGCATTTGCATATTCATCCGATTCTCCGTTGAAAAGTTAATACATCATTTAATAAAATAGGGCCTAAACAATTTTTCTTATTTAATCTGTTAATTTTTTATATTTCTCTTGAAGTTTATAGACTTTCTGGTCTTATTAAAATCTTATTTTCTTCTCTAAATTAAAAATAAAAAAAAAACAATTTCTGCATTATTCTAAAGTAGTGTGATTACATTGTTCCTCAATTAGTAAATTTTCTTTTCTTAACTGCAACTGATAAAAATATTTAACATTTTTAGTTCCTACAAATTAAGAAACTTTAGTGCTACTTTTGAGTGCTATGATTAAAGTCTTTTTCTACAAACTGTTACAGAGCATGTGTAAAATCAAGTTATCTTACTAATAATTGTATTTTTTGATTATTGAACAAATTGTATGTCCTATATTATTGAAATATTCCTTAAATGTTATTTATGATTTTAAGTAAACTTGTGTTTTTTTATTTGGAACCTAATTATTTCATATTACTACTGATTTTTTTTTTTGTCCAGAAAAGATATATTTAAATGTTTCCAAAAATTCTTTTAGCTCCTAAGTTTTAATAATTATATTATTTAATGTTAAAGAGATTTTGCATACAAAACAATAGTATAACCAAGTTTACTGAAATGATTAATTGATTTATTAGATAAACCCCTTCGCGACGGGTAGCGCAAACGTGCGCTTTTTGCAGAGGCCGGCAGTGTCTGACACGAGCGTCTGTCCAGGACCGGGAGCTTTTTTCTATTAAGCCTAAATCCATGAAATTTCCAAAGTATCAATGCCAGATTCTTTATGATCCAGAATCATTATCTGAAATTTGCATCATTTCTGCTATTTCATGCTCTGTTAAACATTTTCGACGCTTCGACATTGCAACGGTAAAAACAGAAAGAATTCACGTCTAACAAGATCTAATTATTTTCTAAAACTGAACTGCAAACCCAAATACCCAACGCTTTAGCGAAAATAAAACTTCTCTACTTACAATAAACTAGCATGTGCAAATTTAAAGAGATGTCATAAAGCACGTCATTTGGAAACATTTATTTCCCCTTTTGTTTATATAATCAAAAACACATGTATGTGAGTCATGCTTCTCTCCTTTCTAGTAGAAGGTCTAATGTACATGTATCTGAAACCATATGGATATACAATGCCATCTTGTGGCAGAAATTAGTTTTTAAAATGTTCCAGGACACTGGCACAAATATGTGACAGTTGGGGCTTAATGGGAAAACATTCTGGCACGTCTGCGTGTCGGCTGGGAAGTGAGTGTGTTCGTTGCTGGCACGTAGACATGACAGTCGGCGCGAAGGGGTTAAAATACTTTTTACAGTTATTAAATCTTTAGCTGTTTTTAAAGTTATTAATTTCACTTAAAAACATTGGTAGACCAAATTTCATTTTATAATTTTTTTTATGAATGTGCGCTCTTATGATTATGAAAGTTAAAGTTTTTTTATTTTGAACAGAAGTTACTAGAATTTCTTCTGTCAATAATTTTGTTAGGTATTTTATTTCCATAGTTTACTTTTAGAAAAGAGTGGATATGTCTATTATTTATGATAATATTTGAAATTTGTTAATGCATGAATAGAATTTTATGAAAGTTTAACAATAATACTGTATATATTTTAACTCCTAATTTTGGTACCTTTATTTTCAATTTTCTTGTGGAAATTTACATGCAAAGCAATGTTTTTTTGTTCATTAATTATTATCTTATGTAACCAATGTCTGTCATGTGATGCAAATATTCCTTACAAAATGTAACGTAGAATGCATTTAAAATGAAACTGAAGGTTCTCATAAGCTTATAACTTGAGCTCTACTGAACAGATCCAAGTAAAACTTCAAATACATATTAGTCAGAAATAAATATTGAGGAAAAATATTGTCTCATATTTTTCCTTTATATAATGGTGTGTTTTGCCAAAACCATATGGAAATGAGTAGCTCATGCAATTTCGCCACTTTTATAAGTGGTATGTGCGATTTAAGAAAAAAATCATGTAATTGCTTACATTTTGGGGTGAAAATGCATGCAGCATATCTTATGAACAAATAAGATTATTTTCTTTGATGGGATAGGTTGCTCACTTTGCTCAGTGAATATTCAGAACAAGGTATTCAACAAATCCTTTGTCTTCAATAACAACCAATGCATTCTTTCATACCTCACATTGTTGACCAATAAGTTTGGCTCATACTGCACACAACTATGTAAATAAATAAAAAATTCTGTTGCTTAGATATTCGCAACTGTTTCTTTTGCTTTACTATTGTGCTTCATATTGAAAATTTTATGAAAAATTTTTGACATAAATTTTCATCACTCTTTCTACATATTACCTAATTGAAATTCCATACCAATCCATTCAATGAGGCACATACTCTAAACCTTTAAGTTATATGAGTTTATTTAAACCACCTTGTATAAGCTACTTTTGTTTGAGTTTGTAATGATTGCTTGGATTGCATTGGAATTATTTTCAGTCGTGGTTAAATATCATAAGTTAAATCAATGATATTAAAAATAAAGTATATCCCTTGAATTAAAAATAATAAATGTATTTTATATTCAGTTATGAATAAACTTTCAAAGTATTTTTTTTTACACTTTTAATCTTTATTTTTTTCAGAGATAACATGTTCTACTGCTACCTCAAATGTTTGTCCAGATATTGCAACTGTGTCCAGATCTCAACCAATCTCACTGCCAAAAGAATCTAGCATATAATGCTTGAATTATAATAAGCTCTAACAATATGCCATGATATTTGACAGTTATCAGTGAATGTGGTTCTGTTAACAGCAGTTTGCTACTCATTTCTGATGTATCTGGGCTTCAGTGTGGTCTAAAAAAAGAAGTTATACTTTCTAAAATATCTCTTGTAATTCACAAGATTTCCTTGTGCCTTCTATCCAGCTAGTACAAGTTTATCATTACAGTCAACTTTGCTCCTGAAAAGCAGTAGCTCTTCTCATAATTCTAGCCTGTACAGGATAATGCCATGATAAATGTGCTTTGTCATCTTAAGATATGCTCGAATTTACTTTTTCATTCCAATATACATTTAATATATATATATATTTATACACTCATATGTGTATGCATATATATGTATATATGTATGTATCACAATTTCTGGGGAATGAAAGAAAAATAGCTAAATGCCACATATACTCTATCCCACAGGAGTGCCACTCATTCATGCTGGTATTTCAAAAGTGAAAATGTAATTTTTTTAAATATCCCTGTTTTCATTCATGTACTTATATATTAATGATAGTTATGGAATGTGTCCGGAATTTCCATAATTACTCATCATACTAGATTGTATTCATTTTGTGTTGTGAGGACTTAATACGAGCGAAAACCTTTGATTATCTGACTTTTAAATTATGCATTGCAAATGATTGTCTTTAATAAACGTGTTGATAGAAAGACATGTTGTTAACGATTTATTAAAGCTGCTGTTACTTTTTGATTTCATCAAGGATTTGAGTTTCATGTTAAACATTATGTAAAACATTTAAGTCATTATATAAAATAGCTTGCAATAAACTTTTATATTAAAGATCTGAGATTACACAACTATTAGTTGCTCTTATAAATGTTCCTATTATTGACTTGGCCTCCGTGGCATGCTGCCCGTACCTGAATTCTAAAATCGCAGGGATTGCATTTTAGTTTGTTGCATGATGACAGAAGATAAGAGTTAATATCTTCCTCTAAATACTTGAATTTCAAAAGAGCTATAAATTGATGAACAGAGTTCTGTGGCTTAATAGTACAGGAAAATAGATGTTGAGTTAACAAGTACCGAATTACTTATAAGATAGTTAATAAAAAGGACAAATGCTATACCTGACAGCAAGTGCCAAAGTTAAGTTCCACTTAAAATTATTAGCATAGACATTTTTAAGTGATGGCTAATCATGGAAAGTTGTGAATTTATATTTACTGATTTTCAGCCACGGTGAATTTTAAGTAGTTTTATGGTAGTAGATTCAAGCTCACAGTATTCTTTGCATTATCAATTTGAAATGTTTTTAGAGTAATTATTTATCTAACTGAATCATCTTGTGAAAAACATTTAATTAAAAAAAGACTCCATAATTAAATATGTATATGCAGAATTCCCTGTTAAACGATGAACCACTTGTATTTTTCTATTTATAATTGTAATGTTTATTTTTAGCTAACAACTGTTTTAAATTTGGTAGATAATTATACCTAAGGCAGTGTTTCTATTATTTTATTATACTTTAAAAATTAATTTTTTACATTTTTAGACTATTATTACATTTAAACAAATATTTTTGCATAAAATATGAAGTTATTTCACCTGTATTTAGTTATTGTTTCGCCAGTCTTAAATGTAAACTAAGAGTATTTCCTGTAATACCTTTAATATAACTACAATTTTTTAGTTTTTACAACTTAATCATTTTTTAGGCGTTATTTTTCATTATTTTTCTCCTTTTCTAAAGTGTATGAAACTGAATCCAATAAATAAATAATAAATTAAAGTAAATTGTTTTTATTCCATTATATGTTTTATGAAACTTTTTTTTTTTTTTTTTTTTTTTTAAAGTCATAACTACTGAAAGAAATACAATATCAGTAGATATGGAGTTTTTTTGGCTTAAAAATCATGACTGTGCTTAGTTTGCAGGCATATATATACATACATATAAAGTTATAGTATAAGGATTTAAATTAAAAATTTGATTATATCTCATTAGTGAATGATAAATTAAAGTTATTAAAACTTTATCTTGCAACAAATAAAATTAAAGCAAAAAAGATCGTTCTTTGTTTTGGTTTGTGAACCAGCCGATGATATCACTTCTTTGTGAAGAAGATAAATTAGCTGTAATGATTTTTATAATTTGTTCAAAATTCTTATTGACTCAATGATACAATTGAATGTATATATATGTTGTTCAGTTGACATGCTATTTATCCTTTAATGTCATGAAATTTATATCTGCATCATAACTGAGTCATTATTTAAACTATTCCTTATGTGAGAAATTAGGTCATTATCTTTTCGTGTTTAATGTAATTCCATCGTTATTACTGTTAATTTCTTTTACAATGAGAGTAGCTCTTTAGTACTGATATTAAGTTGTTTTATAAAGATAGAATAAATAAAATGCTAATTTCTCAGATTTTACAATATTTTTCACATGAATGTAAGATTACTTCATAGCTTCAGTTGTGGGTATGATTGGTCACATACTTTAAACAAATTTCTAAATTTAAAATCTGAATTGAATCTAAAATGACTATTATGACTGAACAAATCATGTAATTGTATTTTATAGTAAAAAGTTAATGAAATATGTATTCATTTAATATATTAAAAGCCATTATTTTTGTAATATTAATTTGTGTGTATTGTATATTCATTGAAGTATTTAATATTGTTGAAAGTTTGTGCTTTAAAAAAAACTGAATTTTATTTCATTTCAGAATAGCCAAATCGCCCTTTCATTTAAATATTTATTAAAATTTAGCTTCGTAACTTTTTCCATTACAGTATCAGGATGTAAATTAACAAAATTGTCAAAAATGTGTGACAGTGAGTTTATATTTCTTATATTTTGTTATTATTTTTAATTATTGTTGTATTATTTTAACTTATTAGTTTCTTAAGTATTAGATTTGTATTAATATTTGTTTTATTATTTGAATTCAATTTTTGTGTAACAGTTTATTTTTGTACATATTTTATTACTTTTGCTTTTCATCTCTTATGCAGGACAAAATTCCTTGTCATAAAACCTGCATTTTTAATTATTATCCTTACTTGAGAAATAATTTGTGTTGTGTTTTAATAAAAGAATTATGGCTCATTTTTTTGAAAAATTCCTTTTAATAAAAATTTTTTTTTAAGAATTTTCTAGCAATTATGTAGTAAATAAAGGTTTTGCTTTACTGCATAATTTTTCTTTGTCTTAAATATTAAATATTAGTAACATTTTTCAAAAAAATACTGTAACAATTTCCATTTTTCTTATTTGTAATCTTGTTATATAAATCGATAAATCTGTAAAATATATTGCTTAGATTTTAATAAGACTAATAAATAAAATAATTTTGTTTTTATTATTTATTTTTCAAAATTATTAAGTGTTCTGTATGAATGTAAAACAATTTCTTTTTCAGTTATTTCAGTGTAGCTAATTTATTCTCTGTGAGTTTGTCTGTTTCAGTAAGCTAATCTACATTTATTAATATATATCCAAGCACTTGGGAAGAATTTAAAAATAATTTATTACTATTTTTATTGAAAAATTTAAATAGTTTAGTCTTTTTCATTGTTTAATAATTCATTGTAAATTCTAATCTAAAATGTTCAATAAATAAATTGCATAGTATACATTGAGCTCACACTGAAATTATTTTTGCAATGCAAGCATAATATATAATATCATAAAAATCTTAATGAGTCACACAAGAAATTAATCATTATTCTAATGTTGAAAGATAAAAAGGTTTTATGTTTATTGTATAATAAAGTTTTTATTATGTAATCATTATAATTGTACAGTTTTCATGACATTTTCTCTTGAAAGATACCCACCAAATTTCTTTTCTGTCATATTTATTTGTTTTACTACTATGTTATTTTTTATTATGGAGAATAATTGAAATAAATGTGTAATTGAAAAATAGCTTTATTGTAAGTTTGAAAAGAATTCTATAAAATACAAGAATGTGGTTAGAAAAGTAAGTATGATGTATTACATGAATGGTTAATTTTTAATAGAATCAGATTAACATTTAAGTTTTTCTTTCAAAATTTGCTTATTTATATTAGCAAAAAATTTTTATAAGAATTTGACATATATTAGTTATCAATAGCAAATTTCTATTCAGTTTATATCAATTTATATAATTATTTAATCTCATAAAAACCCTCTATATTTTTAAAGTGTGAAAACGAGGTCAACTTTCTCAAAATAATAAATATGTGATTGTACTGTATTTAAACCTTTGTTCGGATATAAGTAAGCTAGTCCTAAGCAATTAAATCATTATTTGCATTCATAAAAGTACCTACTGAAATAGAAACAATGATTCAAATGCTAATTAAAAAAAAACCTTGTTGTTACATCTCTTTCTATCTTTTTTAACATATAAATAATTTATGGATCAGTACTCTCAGCAATTGTTTTATCTGTAATATGTCTCAGTTGTCAGAAAAGTGTTTCTATTCAACTTAATGATTTGTTTATCATACATGTATTCTGTCATATTCAAACCATTCTTAAGCTTTGTAGGAAAAGTGAAGAATATTTAATAACAGAAATATAGAAGTCAAATGAAAATTTTTTTTCGTTTAATGTTTGTTTTTCAATAAATGTCATAAAATATTTAAATCAAAGCAAATTGATAATTGAAAGTGTACCTAATATTGTCCAAAATACAGGTGGTTCACGAATTTACTAAATATTCTGTATGTATATGTGTATCTGTGTTTTAATTTATTGGTGTTTTGAATTTATAAACTTGAAAAATTTTCCTTATTCATAATAATGACTTAAATTGATAGGAATGATTAATATTTTCTGCTTCCAATGATCAAGTCAATAGTCTTCTCTTGGATTTTTTTGTTTATTTGCAAGTTGAAAAAATATTGAAATTTTTTATTTATTGGTATTAAAAATCAAAACTGAAAATTTATTTAAAGTTTAATTTATGATTTAAAAGTACTAAAATAAAATAAAATAAAGTTATTATAGACCTTAATGCTTAATTTACTCTTAAATATATTGAGTACTAAATGCGAAAAGTATTTAAATTTGCAACTGCCATAGCAATAAAAAGAGAGTATGACTGTACAAGATTAAAAATTATGAGTGAAAATCTTTAGGTATATATATATATATATATATATATTCATGAATATTGAAACAAGAATATTTTAAATTACATTCCAATTTTTATTTTATTTTAAAACAATAAATATGACAGAATAATAAATAGATATTGTAATTAAAAATGTTCTGCAAATTACTTAAATTTTCGTCTTTTTTTATGTCAAAACAACACAAAGTTAAATGGGGAACCATTTAAGAGGAAGATTTATAAAAATATTGAATAATTTCATATAGTGTGACTTAATATTAATTTTCTATCATATGAAGGTTGAAACTCTGCTGGTCAGTTGTTTTATAGCTTCATGTTTAATTGCAGCTTCTAATTCAAGTATTTATTTAAAGAATTAGGAAATATTGAATGAATAATATCAAAATAAATAATTTTAGCATCGAAAAAATGTTGGCATCGTTATTTATATTATATATTTTATTATTTATTGTTTGTGATCACATTCACACACATGAGGGAATCCGTGTAGTTATTATTTTATGTATGTTTGTGTTTATTTTTTTCTATTCCAATTGTTTTATTAATCACTTGTTTTAAAAGTTATAAGTCAAATAATATTTTATTTGAAATATAATAAAGAAATGAAATGCTGTCATGTGAATTACTTTTTTATTATGTCATTGTTCAGTGTTTGATGTATCATTCTTCAAATCTATCATTTATTACATAATTTTAATTAAAGCCTGATTTGTTTTAATGCTCCCTTAAATATTTGCAAAAGTAAAGTACAGTTTTTATGCAAACAATTTTGAATTTGTCTGAAGTTAGACGTTCATTATATTGACTTTCTTAACTTCCCTTGGTAATACTAAAACCTAACTTATTTTACAACTGTGTTGAATTGTTAAACTTTAATCATGTCTCATTTGTTTTGTATAATAAGTATTATATCATCAATATATGATATGGGAATTTGTAATCATAACATGATATTTCTAGCATATACATATTAATTTTAGAAGCATTAAAAATGTCTCATATTTATAGCATCTCTATTGTAGGAATATATATGTATCTGTAGATGTACATATATTATCTTACTCCCAAGGAAATGGTGCTTATTTAAAATCTCTTAAAGTTGTATGTATATTGAATCAATTAATGTGATATGTCCAATTATTATGTAAATTAGATTAGTTGTAATCACCTTATATGAATATAGAATTAGGTGTCTTTGGCTTTTAAAATTTAAGTACATTGTTAATGAAATTGCCTTCTCCCTCCATTCATATTCTATAACAGAATTTCCAATATATTAAATTTCCAACAACAAACATGTAAAATGGCTTAATATTTTTCTTAACTGTAATATATATTCAAACTACACATCATTTTCATATTGACTTGGAATACATCATTCTTGCATCGTTTTCTCTTAAATACTCATTTATTACTAAAAATTGTGTAAAAATAAATAAATCAAAAGCTTTCTTTATAATCCAAATTGAATTGAGAAAGATTTCTTTTTTTGTCTGATCTTTTCAAACTTGCTTGTAATTATTCTTGATTGTGGTTATTCTAGTTTCATTATATATAGCTTAATATTTGGTTTGAAAAATTAAAATTTGTGTTTGAATTGTTTAGCAATAATTCAACAAACATGCCTCTTGTGTTTTTCAGAAATTTCAAGCTATTAACTATCTACAACAAATTGCTACTGTAAAATTATAAAATTTTCTCATTTTGTCAATGGTAAATTTACTGAGTTATTTTATTTAGATTTATGTTTATAGCTAATAATTTATACAAAAAAAATTGCTTTTTATTCTTCACTCATTTTTTAAGACTATTGCAAAATTGTATTTCATGATATTTAAATTTTGTTTATACAATGATATTCTAGACAGTTGATGAAAATAAAATTTTATGCAACTTTATGATTGAATAAGTATTTTTGATGTAAAAGTTTAAATTCTTTATATGGTAAATTATTTTTTACTATGGCAATCATATTATTTTAGGAAAAATCTTTATAATTCATATAATTATGTATTCCTTATCTTAAATAGATTTTTTCTTTAGATGTTTTTAAAGTTCATTTTAAAAATTTTATCATTTCTTTAAAATATGTAGTTTTTAGAATGTGTGTCATTTAAGTAGTATAATACTGTGTTCATGACACTTTCCAAACTTAAAAGCCACAAATCTATGCTTTTCTATGCTTCTTTTTATCCTGTCCTCCTAAAAAAAAAAAAAGATATGACCAGGGTTAAACTTTAAAGAATTTGCAACCCAAAATAGTCCAAATTTTAGCATTAAAAGTATAAGTGCTTTGACTTATTTTTATGCTAAATGAAAAGCAATATATTGGATATTGTTCTGAACATAAATTAACATATTTTAATGATATTTTTCAATTAAATATTTTATTTCTTTTTTAGTGTTTAAAATAATTTTGTATTTTATGTTTTAAATTTGATTTATTTTATCATTATTTTTTTTATTAAAATCTAAATTTTCTCATAAACAATACTCCTAAAGTTGTATTTTTAAATTTTGTTTCCAAGAAAAATCATATCATTGGAAGTTTATCTGTTTAAAATTTAATGTGCTAAAGTCCAAGGTATTTAATTAAATTAAAAAGTGTGAATTGAAAAATATAAAGGGGAAAATATTTTAACTATATTTTGTTTATTTAAACTTGTAACAACTCTGTAGCTCAAAGAAAGGTAAATTGAATCAATGATATGAATATTTGTTGAAATATATTTAAATTACTATTGATGAACTTGTCAAACTTCAATGTTACACAATTTATATAAACAAATCTCAAAACTTTTCATCTGAATTTCCTTTAAGATAATTCGTTAGTGCCACCTTTTTCGTGTTTGCTTTGCTTAGTACATCATTTGTTAACTTCTGTATGAATAAAGCTAATTTATTAAGGTATTAATAGTTCAAAACCTTTGAATCAATTAAGTATGAAGTTTCTTATGAACAGTTTTCAGGACTTAAGGTTTCTGTTGAATTATTTTTTTATTTATATAATTAATATGTATTTTATGGAAGTTGATTAATTTTTGTGCCCACTTTAATTTTTAATTTAAATTATATTCAAAAAAAATAATGACTTATTTTTGAGAGGATGAAAGAGACTAATTTTTGAGAAATATAAGTATCACATTTTTATTTTTATTTTAATTTATCAGTCCATCATGTTTAACAGAATTTATGAAGTGGTGGGAAAGAATAATTAAATATTTTTGGTGGAATAAATTTCTTGGATATTTTTTCTTTTTCAAAGAAATATTTCCAAATTGAGATTCTTTTTTCAAAATGTTGATCATTTTGTTGTTTTGAATACCATTAACACAATTTTTTAAAATATGTTACTGTGTAATTGCAGTAGATACTACAACTGGTGATTGGCATGTTCTGTCTGTGAATAAAAATATTTTGCTGTAGTATTAAATTTCAAGAGGTCTGACTTTTTTTTTCAAATACTAATAGTGTGCTTAACAATTCATGTACAGTTCAAAAATTAAAAAAATCATTTATTGACTTGAATAAATTTGTATGTTGTTTTCTGCTTGATCATTAACAATGGCATAAATAGTACTAATAATACACTGTTGTTTGAAATGAATTTTCAGTTGGTTTCTCCTTCTAATGACCTTATTACCTCATTTTTTTTAGTCTTGATTAATTTTTCACACAATTTTTTATGTTGATTCCAGGAATCGTGTTTATCATGAATATGTTAAATAATTATTAATGTTTTAGGAAGAATAAATTTTAATTCTCTTTTAAATATAATTGAATCATTATAAATGTTTAAAAAAACTTTCCAGATACCTGTTCAAGAAAAATTACCTTAACGATATTTCTGCCTTCCATTACTAATTAAAGTTATTTCCTTTGCTATGTTTAAGTATCTGATTACACTGCTCACATGCTACAACTAGGCTGATTTATTTAATTTCAAATTGTTTATCAGCCCATTACTTGATATTACTGAAATTATTTGTAAATATTCAAATTTAAAAGAAAATGCATAATGATTTACTATTCCTCAAATATAGATATGAATAAAAAATCATTTTGTCCGCAAGTTTGCTTTTGTTGCTTATATAATTTGTAATGTATAGATAAAATGTCAATTAAGAAAGATGAAAGAAAGTTGAAATTTTCATGTTTTGTAACAATAAAATTTTCTATTGGGAAATATTTATTTGGATAAGTAAATGTAACCTTTCCTGTTAATACCTTTATTAATACTGGCAGAAAATGTTTCTAACTTTAAGTGCATAACCAACATAAATTCCTATAATGCAGAAGCTAAAAAAAAATTTCTTCGACAATATTATTTAAAAGAAAAAATATCGAAATATAAATTTGATAAGTTATAAGAAATTTGCTTTCATTGAATTATAGCAAATTATGGAAAAAAAGGAAAATTGTTACTTTCAAATTAAAGACTTTATTTAAATAGTTTTAACTGAGCTTCTTAATTCATTTGTTCTTCAATCTACCTTGAATTATTTTTTCATTCATTTATAAAATTACTGGACCTACACTGTAAATTTTCATACAACTATTTTGTTCTTCATAACTATTTAATTAACAAAAATAGTGTAAAATATTTATTTTTTAATTTATCTAGATTTGTTTGATTAAAAAGAAAAATGTGATAAATTTGAAAGTTTCAAATATCTAATTTAGTAAGATTGTTTCCTGAAAATTTCTTAATTCTACTTTTGAAAACATCAAATTAGATTCAGTGCTCTATTCTTGACCGAAACCATCAAAAAGTTTTGAAAATCCATTCAAAGAGATAGAAAATCTATAATCAAACTCTTCTTAAATCTAAATTGTTTTAGTCTTCATTGTACAGTTTGCTATAAAATGAACTGATAGTGGATTCCAACAAATAAACAAAATAGGAAGATGAAATTGCCAACATTGTGTTTCCTAATGTGATAATGATAAGTTTACTTTTGTTTGTAAAAAGCTTTAAGAATGAGAAAAATTAATTAAAATTTAAAGTAATTGATTTCTATCAGCAAATATTTAAAACATTCTTTGTAACAAATTTGTTATGGCATTTTTCAAAGTACTTCCTGTGAAGGATTGAAGATACTTTTACAAAACATTTTCTTTGGTTTTATTAAAAAGTAATTACAGTTAATACTTACTGGTATATAAAATGTGATTTATAGAAAAACATTTTCTCCTAATGTTTTTATGTGAAAAATATTTTTTTCTTTTCTCAAATTGAAATCTAAGAACTTTATTACAGTTTGTCTGTATATGACTTGGTCAATTTTTAATTAATTCTTTCTCAATTATTTCTTATCTATAGATATGTCTTAAATATTTTTACTCTCCAGGCTTGAAATTTTTGAGTTTACCAATTTTACTAAACTTAATATGTAAAAATTACAAAATAAACAGTTAATGTTATTTGTGTGATTGTGTGCGGTTATTTCAAATAGTGATGAGGCTTTTTATTAAAATGAAAGAGTTCTACATAATCATTTTAGTGTGATTCCTTATTGCATGCCTTAAAAATGTGCTGAAAAGGATATCTGAAAAATTTTTAGAATCTCTCCTCTTTTTAACTAGGACCTTTCTAGACATTTTGTAAAATTAAAAATAATCTTTTATTGGTATATTTTTATCAGTTTTTACTTTACTAATTTTTCAAATGAATAGGTGAAATGTTATACAATAAATTTACGTACACACTAATTAATGTGACAGACATAGTTTTGCTATGCAAATATTAAATTTTATATGTTTCCATTTATGAGTAAGAATGAACTGCATAAAATACTTTTAAAGGGAATTGGGGAACATTAATATACACTGTTAATTTCTTTTAAAATGCTTATTAATATTTTACATTCAAATAAATATTTTTCTGCGATTAAATTTATCACTGTTTTCAGTAGTTTTGTGCAATTATTTATATATAAAACCCCAAAAGATTTTTATTGTTTTAAAAAAATTATCTATATTCTGTTAGAGAAGCATTTACTATATACCAGTTAAGTAAGTTGTGTTTCATATCCTGATATATTTGAAAAAATTTTATAGTTTTCAGTAGTTATCAACTATCTATTCTGAAAATTGAAAGCAACTTTTAGCAGTTCTCCCTTCAAGTAAATTTTATACCAAAAGCTTCATAAATTTAAAAATTGGCACCCTTTGAATTTTATTATATTTAAATTATAGTTTGCTAATTACTTCAAATTTTATTTCAAAATTTATATTTCTTCTGACTTTTGCATTATGTGATCACTTCGAATTTTATTGAGTTTATGTCATCATTACAAATGTTTTTGATAGAAATAAATTAATGATAGTATTTTGTGGTTTCTGTATCTTCATGATTTAACTTTTTGCTCAGTTAAGAATCACTGACTGGAATTCGTAAATTTTATGATTTATTTATATCTAGTTTAGATTCTATTATTCAAACTTTTATGTCTGTTAATTTCCATAGTTTTGTAAAATAAGTGATTTTTTAGTGTGTTTTAGGTAAAAATTAAATTTAAAACTACTGTCCATTTGTACATTGCTGGAATTAAATTTGCTAAATAATACTGAACTATGTTTAATAAAGAAAAATTATATTTTTCTGTATTTTCATTAAAAGAAAATTTTGCTTAAAAATGTATTTATATTAAGTTATAAAGACATATTTATTATGTAATTTAAAAAAGATTTTTATTTAAATGTATAAATTCTTTATCTTTTCCATATTAACTCTTGGTAAAGAGGCAAATATATTTTAAATTATTTTTTTTTAAATTGCTGGACTTTTTAATTTAGAATTAAAGAATTTATAATTTTAAATTTCGTCATTTTTTATATGACTTCTGCCAAGTTTGGATTGTGCATAGAATTGTTTTTTGTAATAATTTTATATTTATTGAATCAACATTGATCAAAATTAAAATATACTATTTAAGTTTTACTGTGTGATTATAAACTATTCTCTAAAAGCATTCACACTTAAAAAATATTTTAACAAACATTCAATGTTGAATAACTGTATTTAAATATAAACCATTAAAATTGAGTATAAGTTTCCATTAAAAAAAGTTGAATGCTTGATCACTTAACTGAAAATTTAAAAATATAGTTGAACTATTTAAAACCAATTTTTTATTCACTGTAATATTTCCTTTGAGTAAAATTCAATTACTGGCATAATAAATTCATATTAATAGGATAGCAATGTGGTTGGTAGTTAATTTGCTGAGCTAATTGAACAATTATTTAACTTCATTATTCATATTTCATGTTCATTGTGGTTTGACTGAATTAAATTAAATATTTTGTATATTTTCTTATCCAAATGCTTTTTTTATTAAACATTCCAATCTATATATTTTTATGTTTAATGTATTTTTGTCATTAAAGCATCTTAATTTCTTAAAGTTAATCTGATTTTTGTCTTATATTAACTATCCAATTATAGATTTGTGAAAAATAATTAATTGGTTTGATTTTAGACAACTAAAATTTAACTGCAAATCCCATATTATTTAATAATCATTGTAGGCGTAATAGAAAATACTATCATTCACTGAAATGTTTTCTATGAATGGAAATGATGCAATATGCAAGAAAAAACAAAAATTTCTCTGTTTAAAGGAATTAACAGTGTTTTTAAAGGTTTTTTGTTGACTAGAAACAACTTTCTGTAAAAATTGCAGAATTTTTTAACTTTTTATTTAAATGTATTTAAATTTGCATTTAATCTTGAACAAAGATTACTTCTGGTTACTGATTTATCTAAAGCATATATTCAAAATGCTATAGATCACCCAAAGCCTTTTTTAGATCAAATTAAAATGTGAAGAGAGGATCTTTCTTGGATGTACTAATACCTTATTATGTCATTGTTTATTCTAATTTTCTTTTTAAATAACATTTTATACTTTATTTGGTTATTGGTAAAAGTTTCTTTAAATAAAAATTATCTTAATTTTATCTTTTTATGTTATTTTACTCTGTAAACTTGAGTAATATGTTCACTAATTTAATGTATTTGAAATTTTGTTTTACACAATTAAGATTCACGTATTTGTAGTGAAGCCAGAGAATTTATATATATATATATATATCAAATTTCTGTTTTTATTCTTGTGATTGAGTCTTAGGCAAAGCAGGTTACCTCAAATTGCTTTTAATTTATTCTGTTTCTTATAAGTTCTCCCCCCTTTTTGTTTATGTGAAGGTTACATCGGTAAAAAATATAATTAATCAAAATGGATAAAGTATGGTTTTTGTAAATTATTAAAATATGAGCAAAGATTAATTGAATATCTACTAAATAAATTAAAGGCTTTTTATGCAATGAATCATTATGTGAAATATGGTACCTTAGATTTTTTATGCTTTATTTGGTGTTTAAATATTGCTCTTCAGATGTTAGTATATTTGTCTAAAATTTGTGTTTATAAAAAGTGCATTACTGTTACAAAAATATATCAAATAAAAGTAACTTCTCCAGTAAAAGATATGTATACATCATTGTTTCAAAAATATTAAAAACTGCAATAAATATTACATATTTATTTCAGTTTTTGCTCTGTTTTGTTTGATATATGTGTTTAAGGTAATATTAAAATTTTAGTTTATATGCTTCCACTAATCTTGTGCTGGTTTGTTTAATTTGCATCTCACAAAATTGTATTAATAGAAAGATATTTTAAAATTAACAGTAGTTTATGTAAACTTTTTCCTTAAAATGTGATTTGAAAATGCTTTTTTTCCTTATTTTTAAAATTGAGCATCTTATGCTTTTTGTCCTGTTTCTAGAAACATAATTAAAAAAGGTAAAGACTTTTACTAAGCATTATTATATTTAATGTTTTCAGTTATTCCAAAAATACTAATGAACATTATATTTTTCATGGTGTATTTATAAAAATGTTTTGTTCAAGAGAGGTAATTTTCAATTGTATTGAATCAGAGGTGACCTTTAAGGAAACCATGATGGACTGGTAGACCGCGAAGACAGTTTGGTGTGATTGCCAATGTTAATTTTTATGACCTGCAGACCTAAAAATATATTTCTTTAACTCCTTATCATTGAAGGTGATCATGTGACACCTAAAAATTAAAGGTAGTTTGTAACCCAGAAATAATTTGATGGTTTGAATCCATTCTTTTTATTCAAATCAACTTCTAAAAATGCACTTAATGTCTAATTTTCAAAAAAGATTTTAATAATAAAATTTTTATAATTTAATATTTTTATAATTTTTATTAGATGTAAAATTGTCTAAAGATAAGGCTTCAGTAATATCTCCTTTTTAATTATTCAATTCTTTAAATTAATTTTTTAATGGAATTGTATTGTATTGAGATTAATTAAAGATAAATAATAGATTATATATGTATACATTGTTCACATCTATATCATACAAGTTATATGATAGAAATTTTCTTAATTCTTTAGATAAATGTTTTTATTCCTTCAAGGAATTTGAAATTAAAGACTATATATATATATATAAAGCATGCTATTTTTCTTTCAGCTTATCTCCACTTTATTGTTTGGTTAAAAACAAAAATTTTGGTGAATAGTTCTACTGCATGGAGTATATCAATTTTTTATTTGTTCATATTTTAATTGAATAAGTGATAGCTCAAACTAAATCTTTAAAAAGCTTCATTACAATTATATTTATTAGTTTATTTAATATTAATGTAAATTACAATATATAATTTTGTGTTTCACACAATAGAATGAAAGATATGTATATATATGCAAGCAAAATAATTTAACATAAATTAAAAAATTTATTTGCTAGATTGGTAAATTGTAGAAATTACATTTGTAACCATAGGTTGAAAATTTTTATGCAAAATCGTCAGAAAAAAAATTATTTCTTATTTTTGCATATTGCTATATTCTACTAATATCTGTACACTTGACTTTCAGTATCTCATAAGTACTAAATATGTGAAAATTACTTGTGGTTAGCAATTATTTTTTTGTTTTATGGCGCATACCTTCAAATCGGTAAATATAGTAAAAAATGTCAGCAAAATATGTCAATGTGTAGTCTTATTTTAGTCCAATAAAATGCATATATTAGCTATAAAGAATGATTATTGTGTTAGCAAAAAGATAAATAACTCATATAATTAAAAATAATAGATTTATATATATATATATATATTTACATATGAATTAGTTATTGTAATATACTTATATTAGAATTGGGGCATTAAATAAATTTTCATGATTATATCCTTTAGTTTAAAATGTCTTTGTGTGAAGCCATTGATTTTTCCCAAGACATAAGATAATCTTGTGATATATTCTTCTGACTTGCAATAAACAATGAATGAGTACTAGTGCATTGCTAAATTCAATAATATTTCATTATTAATTGTAGAAATTGAATAATTGTATTCCTTGACTGATTTTCAAAGGTTTCTCCTTTAAAAAATTTTCAGTTTGTAAATGATATTTTCTGGGGATTTTATAAATGGAATGAAAAACCATAATCCTAGGCATATAAAAATATGGCAAAACTCAAGGAAGATACCTCAAATATTGAAATATTGAGATTTTACTATGAGTGAAAATAAAAAAAAACTTTTATTCTATTATTTATCTTCAAGCTAGGATTTTGCTAAAGCAGTGATTAATCTTCATAATTATTGGTAATTGTTTTCCAATATAACTATCTTAACCTTCAAATGATACAGTTTCTTATATTACATAAATTTTCGAAAATATTGTTTTTGCTTGTTTTAGATAAACAAAAATTTATCTGTTAAAAAAGGCGAATTTTGCCACTTTTCTTTTTCTTTCTACTTATTTTGTTTTAAACCTCAAAAATTTTTCTTTATTTGTATTTCAATTAGTAATTTAATTTAAAGTGTAATTTTTGTACAAGTGAAATATTTTTTAAATAAATGAAATTCTTTCTGTAATAAGTAATCTAAACTTAAAGATTTACTGTTTGGTTAGATCTCAACTAAGTTATTCTTTATTAAAAGAATCCCATATTTGAAGGGAAAAGTTCATCAAAGGATTTATGTTCATATTTTCATCATCAAGTCATACAAAATTTCCATAAGATAAAACCGAGGAAATTAGAATAATTTAAGAACAATTGCATTTTTATCAGAATTTATGTTATCCCAATTTCATATATATGTGTATACATTATATAAACTTCAATACTGTTGTGTTAAAATTTATACAAAAAGATTTGAAGAAAGAAGAATTATTAGTTTCATAGATCTCTTGTATTTGAATTTAACCCTTGAGTGCAGGTGAAATAAATGAATTTTAAAATTATTTTATGGCCACATATTTAAATATATATAAAGAGAATAATACACAAAATAACAGATCAGAACTTATGTACTGATTACACCACTTCATCTGAGGCATTTTAGTTCAAAATTTTAGTATGTAACAGCATTGCACCATCAAAATAAAAATTAATTGAAACTACCTTAACAAAATACTGAAAAGTTTGTATGTGTAACTGTGAAAGGGTTTGTGCAAATTAATATCTCCTGCTTTCTGTAAAATAGGAAACTTATTCTTAATTGCATCAAAAGTTTTCGTTGTTTTTTACTATTATAACTATTAAAATCAATTGTGATTTAAAGTATCTTATAAGTATTAAGCATGTATATTTATTCCAATAAAAAATTAATCCTGTATCTTTTTCTTTAATTAGATTTAATTTAAAGTTTGAACTAAATTGCAATAAAGGGGAAAAAAAGGATTCTTTATTGTTAGTGTAGAAATATTTCATATATTGGGTAGAAAAATTCATATATTTAACCTTAATTTACTGAAGTTGTTTAAAATATAATTTTATCTCAATGTTGTACACCATTTTCATATAAAAACTGAAACTAAATATAAAGAATTTTTCCTCTCCTTTTTTTCTGTTTTAAATTCTGTAATTTTTTTAAAGTCTGATAATTTAAATAAAATAAAAGTAATAATTTTAAAGTCTGATTTGATGAGTTGCTATTGAGAAAATTCATAATTTGCTCTAAATATATTTAGAAAATGAATTTAATAACATAATTTAATTTTTGATAAAAAAAATTAATAAAATCACATAGCACATGAAGTCATTAGTGTGTAAAATCATATAATTTTATTTGTAATATTAAAAATTTAAATAATCCATTCTTTTGATTATCTTAACTGTTTCTATTCATATGGAAACGGTTAAATTAAGAATAGGACTAAAGTAGGACAAAAGTGAAACTTTTCACCTTGTAATGTTTCAAAGAAATTCACGTCTTTAATTAGTATTTACACTGAATTCACAGTAAAGCAGTTATTTTATTATCTATAAAATTGTAATTTTTTGACAAAAATTTCTAATTTTAGAATAGAAATTTTTATTTTTAGTGTTAGCTTAAACTAGATCTTGGTCGAATTTGTATTGTTTTCAAAAATAAAACAAATTAAGAAAACCAATTTGTTAAATCTGATTTATTTTGTGATTGAATCTTGATTTTTATTTTAAATTGAGTATTTAGTGATATGAAAGAATTCCAAATCAATGCTCCTAAAAGAAATTCTTAAAAAATGTAGATTAACATAGAGACACTGCAATATTTTATGAAAAGAAAAGTTTAAAAAGCATTTATTATTTCAATGTTTTTTATGTCACTAATAATAATTTATAATGTTTTCTTTCTTTTTTAAAAAATAATGTTTTCAAATTGTGCCTTAAATCTCTCATTAGTAATTAATAGTGTCATTCTTATAAAGTAATTTTCTATTCATTCTTCCTATTATGTCTGAAATTGCAATAATTCCTAATTCTTTCTAATTTCTGAAATTGCTTTTCTTCTGCTTCTGAGGAAGAACTACTTTTTGATTTTTCATGTTGTAAATTTGATTAAGTTAGTATCAATTAGTGAACTAAAAAAATCTGAATATCTGCCAAAACAATTTTTTTGCTCAAAAGAGATCTGTTTGAAAAAGATGCATGAATGACTGGCAATTATTAATTTGTTTCTTTCTTTTTTTTAATTTATTATTAAAAGTTCATTATAAAAGTGTTTGATATTACATTCATTAAATAAAAACTGAGTTCTAAAATGATGAGGGATATTCATTATAATTTGAGATTTTTCTGTATCTATTGTCCATTATATTAAGGCTTAATTATATGTATAATTATGTCATTAACTCTCTTTCTGTGGTTAGATGAAGAAATTTAATATGAAATAAATTATACTACATAGTATAGATGCATATTATAGTTATTCCAGGACTGACACATGTTATAGATTGAAGTAATAAGGTTCTGTTTAAAAGGGTTAGTTTTCATTCGTAAATCACATACACATTTGTTTTTTTTTTCCATGATGGTGTTGTACCTTACATTAAGATAAGGTAATATGCTATCACTGCTCTAAATTTTTAATTGTTATGATTCATTTTTATCATTGTGTTCACCAGTATTCTCACTAATTAATACTTTTAATAGCTAATTACAGATATTGGTACACTAACGTTTGCCAGCTTATATAACAAAACTAGTTTAATTTGGAACTATAGGAAATTCAATATTCATAATTTTCTTTCAAAATCTTATCTTTTTCATATTTGATCTTACCTTAAGTTGCTATAAATGAATTTTAGCAAATCAATTCATTTTATGCTATAATATTGTATTAAATTTTAATCATTTCACCTTTAATAAAAAGGATTTCTTTTCTTAACTTTGTCGCAAATGCAATAATAGTAAAACATTTTTTATAAACTTGAAAGTTGTATTTTTTTCTGTACTTATAAAATTAAGTCATTTATTTATAATTTTCTATTGTTAATTTATTATGCATCTATTCATTTTCAGAAAGCTTTAATTTTTTAAGAGTAATTTGACATTTTAGTGACTATTTTAATTTGTTTTGTGTAATTTTCTTCTACTAAACACCAGATATTTTTGTGGCTTTTAAATACTTTTCATGGATTTTTCCAAAATCATAAAATGTAACTATGAAAATAAAACTCATGAATGGTAATTTTTTATATTTTTAATTCTTATATATTAAGTTATCAAACATTGAAGTAGATTGTTTTAGTTACGATATCAAAATAATAATATAAATTCCAGTTTTTAAACAACCATTTATTTTCAAATATATACTAATTATATATATAAAACACATTTTTGTGATCCTGTTTTTTTAAATAAATTTTGATCAAACACTTATTAATAAGTTTAAAATATTGGATGGTGAGCTAACTTTTTTCATTTGTGTATGACAAAATTAAACATGCAATTCTAATGTTCATAGATTCTATCATTCGTAGATACATATGCTTCTTACATTCTTAGAACTTTGTTCACTCATTACATAAATTTTATGTAATGAGTGAATAAAATTCTAGCAATGCTTGGGAATTGAAATTTTTGCTCTTAAAAAAAGTTGCTCTTAAGATTTTAATATTCTGTTTTCCAAATAATTAATGTAAAAATCGTGATTTCAGTTCATTTGCTCTAAACATTTTATTATTTTTCCTGTATTCTATTATTAAAAAATATTAATTGTACATAAAAAAATTCCTTTATTATTTCTTTATTTTAAACTAATATTTTTTCATTATAATATAGATTATTTTATTATTTAATGTAACAAAAACAGCTAGAATGTAAAAATGATTACATTATTATTTTTTTGTAACAGAAAATTAATTTTCATATATTTTTTGAGTTATTAAATGGAAAATGTTATAAAATTTGATCTGCATTAGCATAATTGATAAATCAATTTGTAGTCATTTTTTTTCATGTAATGGTATAAAATAATTGCAATTCTTAATTTAAGGAAATACAAATTTACTTAATGTATGATAAATATATACATATTAAATTTGCTGTATAACTTGTGCATTCTTTCATGAATATCAAACAGAATTCCCCATTTAATCTTCAGAAAATTTTTTCCAAGTTCTTATGGTAATACAAAAGTAATAAATCCACAATAAAGTTGCCTACATTTATTAAGTAACATGAGTTTACTTGCATTCTATTTCAAAATTTTATAGTTCTAGAGCAAGTTTAAAATTAAATATAAATATCTGAAAATTAATATAATTTAAGCCTTTTTCCCAAATTTTGCTTTATATTTTAATGTAGAATAAAATCAAATATATATATATTTTATAGCTAAATTTTTCTTGATTTGTTATTTACTTTCAACTGTTCTTTGAATATGCAATATTCCTAACAATAATCATAAGAAACCATAAACATGCACTCACACTCTTTGCGTACATCCTAAATATAATTTGTCAAACATAATTTTTTTTAATGTTTTTAAATTTTGAATAAAAAAATAGATTTACATTTAAAGGAAAGTGTTTATTTTATAGTTATATAGGGTATTTAAATTAAACTTATTGATACATTCAAATCTTTTTCATTAGATTCAAATTTGATATAATATATCTGTTAATATTATTTCCCATTATTCCCCTACAGTGTTCACAAATATATTTTGTGAACACTGTAAAAACAGGAAATGAATTTTTTTTAAATTGAACTGGAGAAACAGGAAATAATTTTTTTTAGATCGAAAATCGTTTTTAATATAAAAGGCCACAAAGTTAATATGAAAATATACATGGCAATATTCAGTATCACTGACTTACTTCTTACTTGTAACTAACTAATCAATTCTGGTGAGGTGCTTTCTTTTTCCATTTTCAATTCTGGTAATTATTTAGTTGTTGTCTAATGCATTTTAAGTTAGAATATCAGAATGTGATTCTGTTTTAAAAGAATTTAATAGCTTCATAGAAGAATAAATGATTGGAGACACTTCAAAAATTTTGAAATAGTATTGAAGACTATTTTGATTATATTAAGGATAAAGTACATTCTTTTTTTTTAATTTACTATCAAATATACTATATTCTCACTTATAAAATTGAAAAGTAATAAATTGGCTTTTACCACTCTTTCATAGCTAAGCTTCTATTGCACTAAGATTTTCTATGAACAATTTGATAATAGAAATTTAAAAAAGAAAAAAAATCATAGAATATATATAAAATATCTGACACTGAGGAAATGTTATCAATATAATTAAAAAAAAAAAAAAACCTACTTAGTTGTGCTATTGATACCTATGAAAAGTATAATATTTAGATAAAACGGAAAAAAATACAATCTGAAATGTAATTTGTAAAATTGATTAGCATAAAGTAAATTTTCAAATTTATTGACTAATTTAAAAATAAAATTCTGGAATATGCATTTATATTTAAGTAAATTTAAGGACTATGAAAGTACTGAAAAATGATCCTATATTTCTTTTCATTAAATAATGATTAGTCGCAATAAATCAGTTGAAAAGGCCTATAGAAACAAATTTGACATTAACTACCTATAAATTTTGTATATAATATTTCCATTATATGCAATATTTAGGTAATACATGTTAAGCATTTTGAGTATTTAAGTGAAACTGTTCTTATTATATAGATGTAGGCATATTTTATCCTTATGAAAAATAATCATTAATTTAAAACAGAATGTTTGCATTAATTTTTACAAATGCTTGTATCTATTATTTGAAAATATGTGTGCATAGTTAAAAATTTGTTTTGGTTGAAAATAATGGCTAGAGTCTGCATTTTCTGAAAAACCTCTTGGAACTTGTTTTCTATCCTTGTTTGTGATCATGATTTGCAGTACCATTTCTCTTTTTTACACTATGTAATCCTGTGATTTCTGGGACTGTGTTCAAATTTTACATAAAGCAGAAAACAACATTAAAATTAATCTTTTAACTGTACTTGAATAATCATTTACTTAATGTACACAAAATGAAAAAAAAATTGCAGGACTAGTCCTATTTATATTCACAGAAGTTTTAATCATAGAACACAATAAACTTAGGTATTAAAAAAGTAATTTTACATTTGACTATATTTTATAAGCACTGTAATTAAGACTTTGTTAATATCTGATTAAGACTAGTCCTGCTTTTTTTACAGTTTAGGGCAAATGCAAAATTTTATCCCATCTTATTGATAGTTGATTTCTGTATAATGTACTTTTCACAATTTTTGTACTTGGTCACTCTCATGTCATTCACCTCTCACAACTATTAGATTTTCCCATTTCTGACAGTGAATATGTATTGAAAGTTTGTTCAATAATTTTGTAGCCATTCTTAAAAATTATTTTTAAATATTTAAAATTTAACCTACAATGAATGATTTTCTAGAATGAGAAAATTTATATTACTTTAAGACAAAAGTTTTTTTTTAATTTTTGATTATTAAAATACTTACAATGCATGCATCAGTATATTTTAAATTAAATTATATGCTTTTTCATAGTTAAATGTCTAGCTGATTGTAAAATAGGCAGCTTTTTAGTCTTTATGAATTCAGTTATTTCCTCTGACAATGGTAACTCTGAATTAATTATAAAGTAAACAAAGTTCTTGTCACTTTTGATCATCCTAAAGAAAGTATTGCCTATTGTTAGTCCTTGAAGTAATGATCATTGGCTTCCAGCACCTTCTCCCTACATTTTTCTAGTTGTACAATCCCTTTGTAGTAAATCTCAGGTTTTGGACACAAAGAAGTCTGTGAGTGCTTCGCGCCAGTCTACTTCATTGGTGAAGGCTTTTCCATAAAGTTGATTGTCCTGGGAATGGCGTCCATTGGTAGCAGCTCATAATGAATTACTTGACAACTAGTCCACCAGTCACAGCATAATCTTACATGGGTGCAGAGGGACAAATTTCCCAACCTGAATTTGTGAAACCAGTACCTTGTTGTTCTTTCACATCACTATCTCAAATGTTTAGCGTATTTGGCGACTTGATGCAGCAGCTGATAAGATCACTTTGCTGTAATGCAAAATGATCTTATCAATAACTTAAAATAACACTGAACAAGCTTTTTTGACACATCTATTCTTTTTGCTATTTTACGAGTTACAATTAATAATTGTGCGAGGTGGATCTGCTTTTACGTCGACTAATATTCCTACTGTTGATTGACCAGTTTCTCAACCACATCATACACTAATTTGTATACTTATTTTCACTCCATTCAATGCTAATGCAAAAATGGCAAGAATTTTCTTATTTACTTTGCATATTCTCTGATACAATTAGTCCTCATTTGCAAATCATGATCACCATGAAATATTAAGGTAAAAATAACAGGCCAAAATTTTTTGTTTACAAGATTAAAAATTTTACAGTCATAAAATTTTATCATTGTTGAATTTCAATATGATTTATGTATGTAACATTTGTAAGATTTTTTTTTAATGATTTACCGAAAAAAAATGTTTTTATCAATTTATTTTAGTTAATTTGCATCCATATTTTGCTAAGAAAGATTAAAGTACGTTTCATTTCATTATTGATTCTGTTATTTTCTTATAAAAAGAAAAAAATCATGTTGTCTAAATAGGCATTTTAAAACTTATCTTAAAACTATAAGCTTGTTGGAATGTGTTACAGAATATATGCTTGTTCTGATGCATGTTATTGTATAATTTAGATTTCATTAAAAAAAATTGGCAAGAAATTAGGACTCCTACTCCTCTACTCTGTCTGGCTATCAGTTCACCAGTTTGTGGGGTAGGTCCTAATAATCAGTCCTCATATGCAAAAAATGGCTGTTGAGTGACCAATCAAAGCTCTATTCTTTCTGTGGTACACTTTTTACTACTTCTTGAATAAAAAATTTAAATATTGAAATCATTATTTGTATGCTATTTTTGTATAAAGAGTATGTTAATGAAAAATGCATTTTATGTGTTGTTAATCTTTCACACAAATTATAGAAAATATAAGTCTTTTGTTACATTGTACATTGAAATATGCTCATTTTTATATATATTAAATTTAAATGTTATAAAGTTGTTATTATGTTACATAAGATTTTATTTGATTTACTTACTAAACTTATTTTATGTATATTTTAAACAGTGAATCTTCTTTCATCAGTTTCTTTACAAATATAAGAATAAACTGTTCTCAGTATAGTTATTTATTGATTTTATGAAACAAATCTCAACATATCGATGACATGAAGAGTTTTTCAAAATATTGTTATTTTGGGGTGGAATATTTTCATATATTGATTTTTATTAATTTGATTCGTTTTTTTTGCGTATTAAAAATTTTTCCTCCAAAAATATGTGTTTGACACTCCCCACGTAGTTAATAGCAAAAGACTAGCTATTACATTTGAATACTCTCTGCTTTTACCTATCTGGAGATTTTTCATAGATAGTGCGAAGTATTCATGTTACTAGATAGAAAATCCTGGAAACTCTCAAGCACTATCTTGCTAAATGCACACCTGACAAATGTGCATTTAGAAATCAAAAATCACATCTCCCATTGTCAACAATGGCTATGATCCAACTTATCGGCTTTCACTGCAAAGAGCATTGTCAATAAGCCACAACAAGTTCTTAAAAACTTTTATTTAATTAATTCTCTGAAGACTACTTAATTTTAGTGTTATCAAAATCACTCTCTATTTTCTTGATATTTTTTTAATGATTTAATTGGTTGAAAATTATATTTTTATGATACATGTGTAATTCAGTTAGTTTATAACAAAACATTGAGTAAATAAGTATTCTGTTGCAGATCATTAAACCATTTCACTTTTTTATGTTAGATATAGGAAAGCAATAAAATCTTAATCTCATTTGCATAAAAAATGCTTTAGATTTGAATTTTTTAAGTATATCCTATATTTTCCAAAATATGTCAAATTCAATTTTATGAGGGCTCTTTTTCACTAAAATATGCTAGCATTTTGGATTAAGCTTAACATTTACAAATACAGTTAGCAGTAACTGAAATATATCAAAAAGTACCTTTGTAATTGTTAAAATATTTATGGCTTATTATTTTGAACGTGTAAATACTACACTACATTTTACATATTATTTAGTGTTATCATTATTAATTAGTATCAGACTTAGCTTGATTGAAACTTTTTATCTTTAAATCTTGAACACTTAAAATTTATTAATTTTGATCTCTGAAAACTCTTCTTTATTTAAATGTGAATTTTTAGTGTTTAAAGTTTGTGCAGTGATTGCTTTAAAATATTCAGAAAAAATTAATTTTTTTTAAGCAAAATTAAATTGCCTGATCTCATTTTCAAATTAGCTTTGCATTTTTACATTTAATATTAATAGAAGCAAATAAAGACAGTTTACTTTCTGTGTTTTATATTTACTTTTTGTATGTGAATTAATTTTGCTGATCAAAATAACTTTAAGTGTTACAAACCATATTTAAATATCCTTAAATTTTGCATGCTTGATATACATTTTTTAAATCATAGTATTTCACTGAAAAATCTCAAAAAAAAATTATTTACTTAAATTTTTTTATTAATATGTAAATTAATTAATTTTTTTCTTAAATTTTCCAACAAGCAATTTGATTTTAAAACAATACATAAACTTGTAAACATTAATATATTATTGCTATCTTCAATAAATATTTTTTGTGTTTTCTGAAAATACAATTTTGCTTTAATTCATTATTTGCTTTAAAAAATAGTTACTTTTCCTGAAGTCAATTATTATTGAATAAATTTTCCTATTCTATAATAATTAGCTTTATAAATATTACCTTTCCGTTTCTTTCGTAAATATGCCTGTAAAGTAAAATTTAAGTTACTTCATTTTTCATTTAATTATTCTTAGTCCTTTCCATCCATAGATGCTGCCTTTAATTCTGATTTCTTAAGCATGTGTTTTTATTAAGAAATATATTCCCTTTTTGAAGTGCATAAAGATAAGTAAAAGTGTTTTGAGATGATTGGGGAGTTTATGCCTGTATTTTCGTTTTTCTTTCAAAATTTGTATGCATGTATACATAAATAAATATAATCAAATTAAAAATGGTAATCTTTATTGAGCAAATAGAAATATCTTTAAATAGTAAAGTTGCAGTTATTTCTTTTAAAATTATGAAATTTAATTGATATGAATTAGTTATAAAAGCAGCTATTTTCAGTGAAAAAGTTTTAAAACAAATTTATTTCAGAAATTTCCTGTAAAAAAGCATTTTTGATAAATATGTTCAAATTTTTCCTGTCTTTACATTAATTATTATATCAAATTCTCTTAACAATATAAATCTTTGTACTATGTAAGTTTATTTGCATATACTTTAATAGTTGATTAATTAGTAATAAATTTTGTTTTCTTAAAATTCATTATTTGTAGGATATTTTTTTCTTTCACATAAACTTTATAAATGTATTGACTGTTTTAGTTAATTATATCCATATGTTTGCATTGCTTTCTATATTTATCTGGGTTCTGATTTCATCATATATCTTGTTTTTCTCATTTTTTATCTTTACTTCTACCTTATGCCTTTCTTTGAGTGCAGATTGCTTCAATATATAGTGAATTGATGGATTTGTTTTTATTCTTTCATTTAAAAATTATAAAATGATATTAATTCATTAATTATTACATGAGTTGTTTCACAATAAAAATCTATATTTGTGGAAAAGTCAGTTCACAGTTCTGAACCATTTTTTAATAGGTTCATAGTAAAAAAATATTGCTTATTCTTTGTTTTTTATTGTTACAGATAATATTGTAATAAGATTAATGTGTTTTTTTTTTTTCTGCCTTCAATCCACAACAGCTCTGTGAATTGAAAAATAAAAATAAATGCAGTACAATCAAGGATCAAATATTGCCAGTTTATCTCAGAATCACTAAAATAATTTCATTTAACTGATTCCCAAAATTAAATTAAGTGATCAAGTGTTCATGAAATTAATTTGTTAAATGATAGTATTAATCTTTAATACATAATTAATAAGAATAGATGCAGAAGGAAGTATGCAATAAATCTTGTTTAAATCATTAAAATGTCAAATTGCTTTTAATATTGTATAATTTTTATTTATTAAATATTAATTTTAAATAGATTTTATAAATATTTTTGGGAAAATTTTTTAAATTTCATTTATTTTTTTCATTTGTGCTTGGAATAAATTTTTAGAATCTTGTTTTGATTGAATTCCGCACTGTTAATATGGAGATTTTTAAATTTGTCTTTCTGTTCAACACCTTAAGTTATATCAATCTTCAATTCACTTATTTGTGAGTGCAGAAAAATAATCATTTATCAGTAAATATTTTCAATGAACGTCAAAGTTTCTAAGAATGCTTGATCAAGTCACACACAGTCTTAAGAAATAAAACGAGCTTAATCATAAAGAAATAGAATTATTTTAGTGAATTATAATGTCAAATTTCTGAATCCAAAAAATGTATTCTGTATAAGCATAGGGAAGAACTTTAAATCAAAATGAGGTTTGTACCGTCTTTAAAGTTTGTTACATTCAAAATTTCACATAATCTTGTGTTCTCTATAATGATGGTTTACTGCAATAGTATTAAATTTGACATTGGTATTTTTGTATTATGAATTTTTTTTTTAAATAATTAAGTCGATTATGTAAATGTTAACACATAAAGATTTACTGTGTGCATCAGTTTCCAGTACATAAAAAAGAAGTTGTAGAATTTACTAATCGTGTCATTAAATCTAGCTACTTATTGTACAGTACCTCCCTTTCCCTCATTAATATTGTATTGCTTAAAAATATTTTCATGGCAATAAAATATAATACCATTGTGCTTGATTGCTATATGAAGTTAATTGCATTATCCAGATGCTAAATTATTATTTGTTTTTATTGCTTCATTCATTTTTTGCATGTGAGACTTGAAATTATTTTATAATTAATACTAAGAATACTGATATCTAACAAAGAAAATATTATTGAAAGAAAAATTAATATTTGATTGCTTTTATTAGATTATTTTAAGTGGCAGTAAAGATATTGAAATTCATACAAAAAGCAGTTCGAATCAATTAAAAATTTATTTACTAATTACAGATGATTATTTACTCAAACATACAAATGATATTTTTATATAAGTTCTTAATATCTTCAACTATATGTAGAAAAACTCTTCTGAAGAGTAATAATGTTACACATTAAAGCTTAATATATATATATTTCATTAATTGTGATATTTAATTGCTCAAAATGATAGCAATAATGAAATTCAAAAACAGTTTGTATTTTTATTAAGCGAGTAATTATGTTATACAATTGGTTCAAATTAAAATGAAGATAAGTATTGTTAAAATGTCATATAACAATGAACAATTAAATTTTATAAAATCAAATGTTTATTGTTAAATTTTTTCATGTTTATTATTATTCATGTTGTTTATTATATTAAAATTATTCGAATTAAAATCATTTACAGCAATAACTATCTGTCTGATGTGATACTATAAACTCCATTACAAAATATTTAAGGCAAAATAAATATTCTAATGTTTATTATTTTAAAATTATTCGAGTTAAAATCATTTATAGCAATAACTATCTGTTTAATGTGATACTATAAGCTCCATAACAAAATACTTAAGGCGATGTAAAATATTCTAATGTTTTTCTTGAAATTTCATATAATAAAAATGGCTTGTGGATTAAATTACCATTGAGAGTAATTAATTTGTGTATAAGAATATTTCATTATGTGTTGACAATAGTTTCATTATGTGTTGACCTTACTTGGTACTTCATAGATATTTACCTAATGTTGATAATGTTATCTTATTTTTTGACCAGATTGTAAGAAATAAAGTTTGTAACACCATTTGTAATACATTCAGAAGTTTGAGCTTGATTTTTTTAGGTCACAGAATTAAGAAAGCTGTGCTGATTTTTTTAATCATATTTACTAATAGTTAGTCTAAATGCATATTAAGTCAATTTAAAAATGGTAATTAAATTTTATTTCTTTGCTAGTATAATATTCATAATTGATAAGGTAACTGAAAAGGTAATATTCCATTATGTTGTGATAATAAAGTTTTTTTTAAAAAAAAGAAGTGGCTGTTAGAATTACAACCAAAAGACTCAAAGCAATTATTTGGATAGTATTCCTGATCTTATAATTAGAAAATTATTTCGAAATGTTTGTGGTGATTTAAATCTGAAATACTATGCTCTAGTTGGTTTTCTGTACAGATGACTTAAATTGTGATTTGATGAATAATAAATTTATGGGTTATCTTTTGAAAAGATGAATTATATCTTTAGTTTCTATACAAAACTAAATGTTAATAATTTGATTACATTCCATCATTTAAAGTAACTTCAAAACTCAGGATTTTTAGTTCTGTCACTAATATTAGCAATCACAAAATAGCATTTTTGAATTTAAAATGTTTATGTTTATTCACATATTTAACAAATCTCATTTGTATAGTTTGGTAGGACTATGCTATTACTTGATTGACAAAAAGTTGTGAAGTAGTATTAAGAAACAGTACTATACTCTTTACTATGAAAATAAATTGTAGTAACAATGCTAAATTTATTGATATCTTATTGCATTAATAACGTTTGATGAAAGAATTCGAAAAAGTTTTAACAAAAAATTCAAACACATTAAAAAATATTTTTTTGAATAGTAGTAAAAATTTGCTTATTTAATGAACATTTTTTGTAATTATAAAATTAAATTGTTTTAAATGATATTTTTTATTTTTATGCTTTACATGCTTTGAAGTTGTGTTTTGGAATTATAATTAGAATGATTGTTTATCTTCCTTCATCGTAAAATAGTCACTTTATGTCTTGCCATTTGGGACTCATCATATACCAGTACCTGGTTTTTTAGTAAAGATTTTACTAATTTTTGAAGTGCCTCTATGCTTCTGAGAGGGAAAGTTAAAACTTTTCTTTATGTTTTGATGCATTTAAACAAAGACTTAAATATATTACATAATTCCATTCTTTGAAGAGAAATATTTTCTCTAAGCATATACTGAGTACTGAAATTTTCAAAAGAATTTAACTTCTTATATTCATCTTTTATAATTTTTTCACTCTTTTGGGGTGAAATGCTAAATTCCTTACATTTATTGTTTAGATCATAATGATCTGATGAAAAAGTTAAACATATACTTTTTCAAAAGCTTACATGTATTAAATTTATTTATAATTATCCTTTGTTTTGAAAAAAAGGAATATTTCTTAAATATTCTCTTACGTTTTATGATATTTATATGTATATTTTTCTCAAAGTACAAATCATTGATTAATTACTGGGAAATGCTTTTTATGAACACTTAAGGAAGTTAAGGTTCAATATATTATAATTCGCAACTGTAAATCTTCAGTCATGTATTTACATGTTTGTTGATGAAATACTTCTTAATTAAGGCTCATAGTTTTGAGGAGGACCAATAAATAGTACATTTTTGCATTATTGTATAATAAATATTCATACAATCTGTAAAATTTCAAAATGTAAAAAGTCAGATACTAACAGCTTTATAACCATTTTATAAAATTATCGTTTATGTGACTAACATAATATAATCTGTAAAAATGTGTTTCAAATTTTCACATATTAAAGGAATTGAATATTTCACTTTATTATAATTCAATATTTATGTTATTGTTTGTATAAAGAATTTTTCAATATTGTATTTGAAATTTTCATTTTGATTTTTTGTAGTTATTCCAATAACAATTCTATGTTTATTTCAATAATGTTAATGTAAAGTTGTATTATCAAATCAAAAATCATCTGAAATATTTCAAAATTTGTAAATTCAAATATTTCTCTTTTCATTTTCTTACAATCATTAAATGAATTTGCAAAATCACTGTCATACCCTTAGCTAGTTATTAACCATGGAAACTGTTGAAAGGTGTACTTATGTATTATTTTCTCTTTTATGTATATGCATAATTCTCTTAATTGTATTCTAGTCTGTTTTTAATGTTGGCATTAATGGATAGTTTTTTAAGTTTAAAATATGTAATTGTTAGATGATGTATTGATGAAAAGCAAACATTGCAATATAATCTGCATAAAAATATTTTATGTGGCTATACGGAAAATCATATAAATGTATTGTTTCTTTTTGTATATTATGGATGTAGTAAATTTTAAAACTTTAATAAATGGTGACAACCTCTTTTATTACAAGTTTAAATTTTTTTTATCTAAATATGCACAATACATCCACTACAAAATTTCTTTAATACTAAACAATTTAATAAATTTTTTGAAAACCTTTTATTTCATCAGAAAAGTGACTTGTTAAAAAAGCATGAAAATAAATATAACTTGATTTTTGTTTCAATTTTTCGGGTCTTAAATTATTTCAACAAAAGTCAAAATTGTGGAATTGGATTGCTTAGAATGAAAATTACTCATAGTTTAGGATTACATGCAGAATATTATAAAGATTATATATATATATATATACTTTTACTTCTTATGTTGCATTTTCTTTAAAGCTCTATATGTTATCTTTAACACAAAATTTTCAAGTAAAAATTGTCCAAATATTTATTTGCAATGAGTAAACTTAATGTTCATTTTGTTAATGAATTGTGCATGTAATGTTTAAATTACATTACTTTTTTAGTCTTCATTTTTGCATATTAACTGCTATATTTCAAGTTATTCCTATTAGAGACAAGGAACTGCTTCAAAATATTTAACAAACTTATAACTAGCTTTCTAAATAAGAGTAAACAAATATATATTGTTTTAGCTTTTCACAGTATATTGATTTTCTCAATTCAAATTTTCAGTGTGAAATTAATAAAATTTGTGTTCAATATTTTAACTCATTAATTTAATAGCTTTTGTTTAGTATTTTAGATTACCAATCAATATTCATTGATGTTTTTTGTTAATTTATTCATAGTTCTTCTGAGAAATCATACAGTTATTTCATACTGATAAAAATAAGACAAAGTTTTAATTTGTTATCAAGATACCCGAATTGCACTTTATGGCATGAACTTTTACTATGAATAAAAATGGTCTGTACAGCAAAAATATAGCTACGTTTTGTATATTTGAAAGAACTGTAATAGAGCTGAAGAGACATCGGTTTTTTGTTTATAAAATTGAATCAAGTTTTGACATGAATCTTGCTCGTGTCATTTGCCTTAGAAAAATACTCTTAATTATGTTCAATAAAACATTAGTAAAATTTTCCAAAAATGTTTTAAATATTAACACCTTTTGTACCATTTTGAATACCTTTGTTGTCAATATGATTAATGTTTTTATGCCTACGTGTATACTGTATTTTCAGGTTAGCATGAATAGGTATGATTTTTTTTTTTATTGGATTTTAAAATTATTAGAATATTTATGTATCATTATCACGAGTGCACCATTTTATATTTCTAATATGATTAGAAAATCTCAGTTGCCAATTCTTCCATTTTATAGCGCATTTTATTTATTTCCCTAATTGTGACTTTGTTACAACGTTTCCCACCTCCCTATTTTTCTGCCAAATTATTTCTTACGGTTTTAAGCGAAATCCGTAAGAAATAATTTTTTATTAAAATTGATTGATGCCTCTCAAAATCAAGAATAGTTTTTTCCTAAGCATAAAATGGCTTCATTTTTTTTCATAATTAACGTAATGTGTAACTAAACTCAAAATGTATTATTTAGCTCTGTTTTTATTGATTTTTTTTAAACATTACCGATTATTTCCATCATTCCTCTTGGAATTTATAATAACATTTCAAATTACTTCGGTGGAGTGTTTTATAATTCTAGTTTTCTGCATTTTCTTGTAGTGAGATTTTTATTTTTTTTTATTTTAGAATAAAATTGTTTTAAACAGAATTGTAATGAAATCTGTATTTCAATTTTAGCAAATTATAAAAATACAAGATAATAATTTAGAACTTTTTGTATATAATTAATTTTTTTATACAAAAACTTGGCAGCTAATCCATTATCTGTCTACGTTATAATGAAAAATAAGTAATTCTCTCTTAAATAGTTGTTTCATTTTATATATTTTAAGCATAACTTTATAAATTTATTATTTTGCCCTTTTGTATATGCTAGGGTTTTTTTTTTTTTTTTTTTTTTTTTTTTGCTAATTCTTAATTTATTTTTAAAAGAGAAATTAAATCAAACTGTAAATGTGTTTTAAAAAATTACAGTTCTGTTTAAAGTGAAAACAGAGACCTTGTAATTTGTTAAATTTTGCTTTTATATCAAAAGTTTGATAAAATTTTCTGTGTTTCATTTATAATTCGCATCTATTAATTCAGAGATTTACTAATATTAATGCATATTTGAAGAACTAATTTAAGTATACATACTTCAAATTGTTGAATGACTTTAAATGAATTAATATTATCGGTTATCACTTTTGCCCCTAAAGAGATACCGAGCTGATTGACATCGCTCTGGTCTTCAGTTCTTCATCGCTGTTTATTATGTCTATTAGCCTTCCTGAAAGAAAACGAACTTGTAAGTTAAATGTTTCTTTCACAGTAATCAATGTTATCTCGTATATTGACACATATATATATTTCGGTTATATTGACCATACTTGGCAATAATGATTAATATACATTTTATTCACTACATATTTTAACATCTGTTACAATATCTATAAGAAATTTTCAATAAATTCGAGCTCTTTTTATCTAATATAGAATAATATTTTTTCTTTTAAATAAGAGATCACATATATAAGCCATTCACTAAAGATTTCTGAGAAAAAAGATGTCCTAGATGTAATGTACCTTTGCTCCTTAACATGAGAAGGCAAAAATGAGATTAGATACTACATTTGAAATATTTGTGAACTGAAGATATTACTGTTATAAAGGGTAAAAAGGAAGGCTTAAAAAGAAATTTTATTTAGTTAACAGCACATAACCTTTATACAGTAAAATGTTTCGACTCGTCAATATTATTCCTATGCACTTCAGAAAAAATCATTGATCCCAGTCTAAAAAAAACAGAATTTTTAACTAAGTTAACTTAAAAAATTTCTAATGCACCCGCATTCACTTAAAAAAAAGCAATATAGACAATCATTAATGAAATTTAATATCAATTGAAACGTTTTTCTGTTTGTATGAAACGCAGTTAGAATTAATGAATCGTCTTTCATACGATGTCTTTACCGAAGTACAAATTGAATGATCAGAGCTCTGAATTTCCATTGAACAACAGCTTGTAGATTTAATTCCCACAATGTTTGCGAATTTTTTGCCACTGCGTCATAAAAAGCCCAATGCATAAGGTTGTTGTAAAACATCTTAATATACACAGAGTATTATCATGAGGATTTTTCATAGATGGTTGTATTCACGCGTCACAGAAGATAGGCCTGAAACACTACCAAGACTCCCACCTCATGTAATGCAAAAAGCATAAGCGCATGCCACCCACCCTGACAGGCATACACGCAGAAGTGCAACATCGATTTTTATTCGTTCAACAGTGGTTAGGATAAGACTCGGGACTTTTCACTCTAACGAGAGCTGTCCTACCGCGGTGAGCTCAGATTGTGCAGGCTTTTGACACATCATTTTGGACAGCGTAATGTGTCGAAGACTTTGTTATGACATTTTAATATCCACCGCATAAATTGCTTTCCAACGGGAATTTTCAAAAATAGTGGACTATATTTAAGAGTTCCAGTGGAGAAAAGTGGAAAACTGGCACGCACCCAGCTCTGCATACGTACATGCAGAAATCAGAAGTACAACATTCACCTGTCGTTCAATAATCGCTGGAATCAAACTCACTATGCCACCGAGATAATAGTAGGGTTCTTATTATAGTTTGTGGAACCTACTTTAAACTGTAGTCTCGGTTGAATTCAATCTTGAATGAAAATGTACGTAGAGCGAAAACCTGTCAAAAAAATAAGGTGTCATTATATTTGTTAGTATTTAGTTTTCTGACACAATACATTTAACTTACCTATATTTACCATTCTGCAATAAAAAAATAATATATTTGTATTTTAAATAAGGATTTATTTTCAAGTTGTTATGATTTTCCCAGTGTTTTTTTTTTTTTCCGTACTCATCATACATTTTATTTAAATATATAATTCTCTTGTTATATTTTTCATAGAGTTCAAAAATGTATATGAAAATGATCACATATTCAAAATGTAATAATTCTGTATAGAAAAAATTATCTGTTTTTCTAGAATGCACCTATAATAAATGACGCCTGAAATTGTGGTACACATTATTGTATATACATTAAAATTTCTAGAATAAATCATTTTTAAAATTTTAATTTCGATATGTGTTCCAGACATTAAAGAATTTAGTGATAATATCTGAAATAAAATTCGAAAACACAAAAACTAATATACACAAAAACTAATATACTAAATTGTTTTTAAAAATTAAGAGGGGTGATAATATCCATTCAGGCAAGCACAATAATTACATAGGAACATAGGGTCGCATTGCTCTCTGAGGGGCAGAAAAGAGAAATTCTCACCTGAACATGCAACAGTATTGGGAAACGAATGAATAATACCAAAAGTTTCACAATCATATTTATTATTTAGTGAAAACCTCACTCACGTTCACAGATGTTCACGGAAAATAGTGTCTGCGAGGGCTTGTACAGTGGGGATTGTTGTCAGACCAAACTTGTTGATTGCGAGTGTTGAAAATGCCTTCTCTGCTGAATGTTGCCTTATCACTAAATATATCTAATTCAGGAAATCATGGATTGTTATACTTCATCATCAGCATCTACTGCATAATGTCTACCCCGCAGGGATAACAATGTGTCTGCGAAAATTGCTCTTTTTGCACATGGTAAGAGTGCATGCATTCCTCGTGTAAAATACGCCATACCACTAGTTGAGAAATACCTATTTCATAAGCCACCGCTCGCGTACTTGTAGAAAGAGCTACTTCAAATCTAGTCAAAACTCGGTCTTCCGTTTATGGCGTTTGTGCTAACGTCCTTCATTGCTGTTTCAGGTAGTAAACAAACACCTTTCTCGCAGTCCTCAATCAACACTGAAAACGTAGGATGACTTGGAATACGACAAATTGAAAACCGCTGTTCGTACAATCTTCGTGCTTTGCATCCATTTCCTTTTGCTTCACCGTATAAGATGTATATCTGCCAATTCTTCTTAAGTGTACACCTTCACAACATTCCCGAAAATTTTCGGTTGATGTCATCCAGATAATACTCGAAGTGATAATTTTGGGCCTCTTTAAAGAATAACGTCTATTCTGATTGGCTTTCTCCGGTAACCAAATAAGAGCAAAATGCTGCTTCTTCTCTGTGGAAATTGCCTATGGTAAATTCGTGATGGATTCTTGATGTGTTTCTGCTTTCCTCTTTTCTGCCTCTCAGAGTGGTATGCGACCATATGTTTCTATGCAAATATTGCTTAAATGAATGTGTATTATCACCCTTCTTAATTTGTAAAAACAATTTGGAATCGCTCTGTATAATATGCAGCCCCTATTTAAGTCAGTTTTCCATATTTAACAGATGTATTTTAAAACAATTTTCCACTGGCAGTGCTGTTTGATGAATCTGAGAAGTATTAAAATTTCTGTTCTTTTCAACCTAATCGTTTCTCCCTTTCTCTCTCTCTTTTTTACTATATTGCAAAAATAAGGAAAACAAAGTAGGAAACGGATTTATGCTGCGAAAATATTGATGAAAAGTATTCATGTGAAACTAGCACGAGTTATTTGAGGTAAATGTACCCCCTACCACTGGTCTTGGCAATCTCTCAAATCGAAGATTCCATCATCAATATTTAAAGGAAAATTTAGATGAGAGAGTTAATGAATAAAGAATGTACACGGCGAGTACTTTTTAAAAATGAAACATAAATTTTACAGATGTACATTAATTGCGAATATATTGAGAATCCATAATCGCGAGTCACATTTATCACTGAAGCCAATAAGAGTTGATTAGTATTTCTATGTGGTAAAACTTTTTAATTTGGTTAATTTTTGCAAGCTACTATAATTTCATGAAAAAAAAAAAAAAACACATTGTCATTAAAAACATGAAATCTGTTTCTTTTACATTTTCTATTGATCTTTAAATTAAAATCTCTTTAATAAATTTACACTGGATACTAAAAATGGTTCTTATACGACGGTCACTCTGAAATTTTTGAGATACAACTAGGTTTTTAAAGTTATACTTACAAAATTTTAGGTGTGTTCAAAGTAGTCTCCTCCAGCATCAATGCACTTTTGTGGACGAATTTTCTACAGATTAAATGCCTCAAGCCATTCATTTCTTGGAATAGATGAAAAAAATGCATTTATAGCCAAATCAATCTCTTCTTCTGAATGAAAACGACGTCCACGAAAGTTCTTTTTTAGATCAAAGAATAACCAAAAGTCGCACATAGCTAGATCAGGTGAATACGGCGGATGTTCGATCACTTTAATTTGTTTTTGTTTAAGAAACTCAACTGTTAATCCGGCTGTATGTGAAGATGCATTGTGATGGTAAAGCATTAGTTCCCTAACATTCAGTTCTTGTAGAATTTCTGGAAGACATTTAGTGGTATACTAGTTTGCTGTTACTGTCTTCTATCCTTCCAACTTGATGGCTTTCACCAATCCCGTACTTCTTAAGAAAACGGCATACATCACTTTTTTCAGTGCGCGTTGTTTTTTCATCATTGTCGGCGGCTCTTCAAAGACCCATACTTTGCTTTCTTGACGTGTTGGAACGTCAAAAAACGGTATGCACGTTTCATCACCTGTTAAAATTTTAGAAATGATGCGGTGGCCACCAACATTTAGCAATTTAAGAATTTCTTTACTGATTCTTACACGCTCCTCTTTTTGATGGTCAGTTAGATTATGGGGAACCCAACGGCAAACTACTTTTTTCATATGTAATTCTTCATGAATAATTTTGTGTATGGCTGCGGATCCAATATTAAACTCCTTCTGCATCATTTGATAGGTACAGCGGTTATCAACCATTAACATTTTTCGCATGGCAGACACATTATCCGGGATTACTGGCAACGGCAGCCTTCCTGTGTGTTCTTCATCCTGAAGAAAATTGCGACCTCTTCTAAACTCTCTAAACCATCTGAATACAGTAGCACGAGCTGGATATTCATTACCAAATGCTAATTGCAACCATTGAACGCATTCTTCTTGATTTAATCCTGCTTTAAAATCTTAGAAAATCATAGCGCGAAAACGTTCTCGCGTCAACTCCATTTTCTCTTCTGTTTAAAATTTATTCTACACTAAGCAAGTTGAAGTAAGGCAGTAAAAAATCGTCTTCTATGTTAAAATACTTTGTATTTTAAAATTAAACCATTATTTTTATTTTGCAAATTCTCATCTGCGCGTATCTCAAAAATTTCAGAGTAACCCTCGTATGTACAAAATTGACTTTCTTTGATGAATCGAACCACTTTCATTTGTCAGTTAATTAAATTTTATATATTCTATAATGAGGTGCTGTAACTTATTTAAGAATTTTTTTTTAATTTCTTTTTTTTTTTTTTTTTTTATTGAAAATTTTGCTTCAATATGTGTCTGACACCATATTATGATTGTCTAATTGCTGAAATGTGCTGCAAGGCACATTATTAAATATCCACAATGGTATGCCTTTCAGGAAAAATTTCAGAGACAGTGGGCTATTTTTATGTATCGTCTAGAACCTGAAAAGTCTTCAGCACTCATTGCAAACCAGATACACTCCTACAGAATAGAGTTTGTCACCAGTTGTGTTTGGAATCTTTCAGAGTGGAAAATTTCGTGTTTAATCTCACAATTGAATAATAAGAGGTGAATATCGTGTTTCTTCATTCAATGTGAATATCTCTCATTATAATGTGTGGGAGTTTTGTGGGTTTTCATTTTAGCAACATATGAATGAGACCCACTATCTGCGAAAAGACCTCCTAGAAATCTCAATATTCAACAGCATTCAGTCTTACAACTGAATAGGGTGTTTACTACGAAATATCAAAAATAACTAATTAATCATGAATAGATTTACTGTGGCTAGTGATAGGACAACATTCTCTATAAATGAGAAAAATCCAGGATTCTATCCTAAACGTGATGAACAAGAAGTGTATGTTAAACTTCCGCTTTCCGTATGACGACTATTGAGAAAAGTATTTAGTAATTTTCTGGGTTGTGTGTTCCTCGAGAAACGTGAATAGTGCTTATTATTTATGAAATTTTTTTTAACGTAGACTCTTTACTCAGAGGATGCTTGAAAACCCTTACAACAACTTTCGAGTTTTAAGCTTTTTTTTTTATGCGATGACAAAATAAACATGAACCATAGTTCACCAGTCTAGTGATATGATCGTGTTCTTCATAGTGAAGTAGAAAGTCCTGAGTTCGATCCTTGCTACTTTTGATATAAAATAGATGAAGTTTATCTCAACGTTCCGCATTCGGCATGTACGTCTTGACAGACGTAATGCCGAATGTTGAGAATGCTGTAAAAATAATCCAGAAAATCCCAAACCCACGCTCTGCCGATCGTGGATTTGGGAGTATCTGGATTATTTTTTAATAACATTTATATTCTTAATAATTCTGAGGGGAAATCTACTTTTAAATTATAAGAAAAAGGGAAGTTATTTTTATTCTAAATTTGCTTCCAGCGAAGTAAAAGCTTAAAAGAAAAATAAAGCATCATTTTAAATTAAAAAACTTGCCAGTGTATTTCCCTTATTTAATAATAATAATAATAATAATTATATATATATATATATATATATATATATATA
>JAPDSC010161083.1:121078-136048 GCA_026290005.1 Latrodectus geometricus
TATACCCCCGAAGAATTTTTTACTAGATTAAATTTTGAGCTATTTCTTACAATAACTAAAATGTGTTGCTGGTTAAATAGTTTCTTAAATCCACTATAAATTCCAATTAGATACATAAAACTCCCCACATCATCATGAAGATAAATTACTAAGTTTGAAAACATAAGCAAATAGAATTAAAAATATAATTTATTTATGATTGCAAAAAGTCATCAATGTATCAACTCAGCAAATTTACAAAAAGTGAAGAATTAAGAGGAAAGAATCGTGATGTGAGTGCATTTCATTTTTTAAATAATTTATTATTTCATCACCTTGTCTCCCCCCCCCCTACTTTTTGTCAATATATGACTTCTTAAAATTATTAAACGAATTTGTTGGTGTGACAAAGTCTGTCTCATTTAGAGGGGCCATACCGAAAACTCCTTTTATTAATTAAGCCAAGACATAAACATGATGATTTACTAATCCTCCATTTTGACGTTCTTTTTGAACATTAACGTTCTGGTCGTATTAAAGTTAAAGACAGAATCACAAAATTTGTGTAACAGGCGTATTTTCAGAAGACTGCTTTGTTTGAAACAATAAGTAATCTAGAATTGGACCTACTACCCGACATCCCTCAGGTTCATCTTGTATCTCTAACAGTAAAACTTTTTGCGCAGATTAGATTAATATGTAATTGTTGCATTTAAGTTTAAAACTCAAATTTTGTTATGTTTTACAGGAATGAATTCTAATATTTATGTCAAAAGACAATGAGAATTCTTTTTATGAGATTTTATAATCACGATTTCTTTAACCATGAAACTATAAGCTAAGGAAGGAAATTTCTTTTCAAATAAAGCATTTTAAAATGTCTGGAAACTTTTATTTTATACCGACGAAGTTTATCACGTGCATTTATGTATCTTTAGAATTTCAAAAATTAGCTTTAGTGAGTCAAGCGTAAAAAGAATTTATTTGTAATATTAATTTCACAAACTGAACTCTTCATTAGCCTTTTTCGATTCTCTTGAATCTCACAAACAGTGATATTCTTAAGAGATCTATTCAAGAAAAAGAATTATAAAATAAAAATCTGAAAATGACATTATATATCTCTATTTTTATTATATTTACACTACAAAGTTAAATTTATCGATATTCGATTCATGAAAAAAGTAATTTGGATTTCCGGAGTCTCAATTTCTGATCCGATTTCTTAGAAAGATTTAATTGCTTTTGAAAGAAATATTATTTGAAGATTAGTTTGTTTTTGAAAGAATTATTCCTCATTCAATTTTTACCTGAACAAAACTTTGTTTTTCGTTATTAAATAAAGGTGAATTTTTGAAGCTTTCAGTGATCGGATTTTAATTATATCTATATTTTGATTATATCACTGATCGCATTTTGATTATCGCAGATTGGGTTGCATCTGTAGATATTAATAGAACTCAGTAAAAAGAAATATGGCTCATTAACTTATAGAGGAAAATTAAAATGAAATAATTAAGTTATTAATGTAGATAAAATATATAAAATTATTTATCAAATTTTATAAACAAAGAGTATTTTTATATTTTACTTGATTGAACACTTGATGCCCGTCTTCAAAAGTAAATACTAGTATATAAGAGGTATATTTTAATTTAGAAAGTACTGAATTGTAACAATATTTTTTTATATTTTGTTCTACAAAAATAGAGAAATATGACATAAAAAGAGCAAATAACAATTTTATTAGTTTTGAAGAATATAGCTTAGACATAAGCTAAAAAAACGCAAATAAATTAAATATAATGAAAAAGGATTTAAAATTTGAAAACTTGTTCTTCCTTCTCCAACAGGAATAGAAGATTATCATTAAGGCGTTTTGAGTTTATTTGCGCAAAAATCCTATGGACAAAATAAACTATCATATCTATATATTAGTCAATATCTTAGAATATATGAACATGAAAAAGGAGATAATATGAAAGATGCATGAATTTTTTTACCTGTATAAAGTAAAATATGTAAAGGGTCTTTATTAAAATATGCTTGAAACTAAAAATGTAATTTATATTATGCTCAAAAATTGTATTTAAAATATAGTATGCGTAAAAAGAAATATATTGAAATGAAGGTTGGGTAAAATTATAGTCATTTAAAGAAATATACACAAAATCAATGAGACCCGTATTAAAAAGGATTTAAAATAATAAATTTGACTAAATATAATAATCAATAGTAGTGAAAACTGAGTTCTGTTACAATGAAATTGAAATATTGTTACATTATCATCGGGAGTAAATAATTACAAGTATAAGAAATTAAATACAAAAGAAGTTGCATAATGATGATGATTACAAAATTAATAATTAAAATTTTAAATAGATTAATATTTGGAAAAGTGAAAATTAATATAATGTGGTATTCGTTATGATATAACAAATACCGCGTTGTACCAATTCTAAAATGACATCTAGGTATTAAAAAAACCAAAAAAAAAAAAAAATTAAGCAAAAATAACAAGACCATCTTGAAAAAGTTAATTTATATATATATATATATATATATGGAAAATCTAGCATCAAGTTTTCATGAAGTTACATAATCTAAAAAGAAAATTAGTTTCTTTTAGAAATTTAGTGTACAATTTTATTTTTTTATGAAGGCATTTTTAAGACACGAATTAATAAAATTGGTAAATAAATCATTGCTATAAAAGTTGAGATCTAGTTTAATTGGCTGAGTTGTATTCAAGAAATCAATAAAATTAAAATTAAATAAATTGAAAATAATTATACAGTATCTTAGTATGACAGAAAAAAAAATTCGTTCAGATGATTTCAAATTCAAAATGAGGATTTTTATTGCATTGAAGTTGAAATATTTTTACTGTAAATCTTAAGAGTTAAATTATCTTAAATGAGGAACCTTTAAAAAATTAAAGACTGATTATCAAATTTAGCTTTATTAATTATAAAATTTGCAGAGTGTAAGTTAGAGAAGAGGTACATTTAGTTTTAAATAATATTTATGTAATCATATCAATGTATCTAATAAATCTATAACTATAAATGAACTGATATCAAAATGATGTTTAATAAATTTGGATTCTTTAGCAAATAATCAAATGTTAGTATAAAATTATTTCCCTTTAACTTTCTGTTAATTTTTTTTTATAAATGTGCTTATTAAATTTTATACCGTTATTGGAGAAATTACATTTTATACGCAGATTTCCTTTATTTTTATTAACTGCTTAACTAAAATCAGAAAACGTTAAAGAAATCAGTAATTTCTGTAATAATTAAAATTATAAATTGTAAAATGGTATATGTTTTTTAAAATAAATTAAATTTATTAATATTTTTGATAATATTTATATTTTCTAAGCAAATTTTACAGTCAAAAATTCTAATAATAAATATTATTTAGATTTATTCAAAAATGTTTAGGAATATTCTTTGGATATTTTAAAAAGAATAAAAAATAAATGTAAAATAGCAAGTTTTTTCAAACAGAATTAATTCCATTTGAAAGAAATCTAAATATGACAATGATTTTGTCAAATTAGGATAAAAAGAACAAAATAGTATCTATTCCTATTCGAAAAATTACTTTTTAATCTTATTTTAATCACTACAATTTTATAAAAATTAAATTTTCATGTTAATTTGTGATGTTAAAGTTTCATTTGGTAAAAACGTTTTTGATTTTACAGCGTATGTTGCTTAATTATTTAAGGCTTATTAAGAAATTTTAATGTTTTATAGTTAAAAACAAAATTATTATTTTCCGTATCATTAGCAGTGATGATAATGAAACATTGCGTATTACTTTCGCAATGTTTTAATATTAAATTTAATGTTGAGGTGTAAGTATTTTCTGTTTCTTAGATTATACTTGATGTGGTCTTGACTATTTGAGAATTACATAATTTTGATTCATTACTTTTTAATTGTTCAGGGAATTCCTTAATTGTGAGACTCTTCATTTAAAAAATATTTTTACTGTAGTTTTTAGATATTGTTTAAATATAAAATTACCAATATTGTTATAACAAAAGTAATTTTCACATAAAATTAGTTTTTAGAGAATTTAAAATTGATACACGTCATGAAAAAGTACTTATTTAAATCCAGAATTATTAATGAATGAAATTATCAATAACATATAAGGGAAATATAACATAAATTTCTATATTATGTGAGTATCTATATTATATTATGTATCATAAAATTCTATACTAGGAAATTTATTCCTGATATAGGAGGTTGAGAGAGAAAGAGAGAGATGGAGGGCAACAGAGTAATTATAATTTTCTTTAATTTAGAGAATGTTTACAGATGTAGTTTTATACTTCGGTGTTGCGTATTACTTAAACATTTATGAGAGAGAGAGAGAGAGAGAGAGTAGGAAGAATACTATTGTATTTATTTTACAATTATTTTATAAACAGGGTCAAAAAATTTGCCTCAGAAGTCAATTCAAAATAATTCTTAGTTTTAGAACTTTTAATAGAGTGAATTTCTTTTTACATGAGTTTTTCTTAAAATTTTAAATAAAAATAATTTGTAAAATGCAAAAGATTTTTTTACAGTTTTTTATTTTTAAGAAAATACATTAAGTTTAAAAATATTGACATCACTGATATTTTAAAATAGAAAGACTTAGTTCAAAAATTTAGAAAATTTTATTTTTCCTTGTATTTTTTTATTCGGTACTTGCATAATAGAAAAGTTTAAAAATGTTGAAAATGTTTTCTGCAATATTTGAAGTCAGTGTTAAGATCTTAGGGACACTTAAATTGCTTATTATAATCATGAAAACACACCAGAATTTTACTATCATCAAAATCATTTCTACAAAGTGTACACTTTCTAAACTAGTATTTGTTATTATTTGCTGAAAATTTAATACTTTTAAACTTGTGAAGATTAATTTTTAAATGCAACTATCGACACCCATGTGACTAAAATCTTAAATATTATAATCAGTCTAAGGTATGATATTGGAAGCGTTATAAAGAAAGTAAACAATATTTATATTCATCCTAACATTTATAATTACTTATTATTAATTACAAACTATATACGTAATGCCATATAAGTGTAATAATTTTGATTGTTTGTTGCAAAAAAAAAAAAAAAAAAATCGATGAAATTTAGGTAATTAATTTTACCAAAATTAAAGAAATTTATAATTTTTTTTAAAAAAAATTTGTTAAATAATGAATAGAGAATTTTTTTAAAAAAATCAAGCGATAGGAATAAAATTTGAAGCAGGGTCAAGGAAAAATTAGAGGTCACTATTTGAATATACCATTTGCAGTATTAACAATTATAACAAGGATATAGAGTAAATTACTTTGCTCTATATCCTTGTTATAATTGTAATTCACCTAGCAAATTATTGAGCAATGCAAAATTTTAGTATTAGAAAGTTAAATTTTCATGAAACATACATGATATATATTTTTATGTTCTTCATGAATACATTACAGTGGAATAAATAATTCCACATATGATGAAACAAAATTCTCAATAAAATGACTAAATTGTATAATTTTAATAGCAATAATTAAAGCCATTATCTATGCTATAATTAAAGTAAATTAAACTTTTATTTCATTAATTTTAGTGAATTGAAATATTTTATTCTTCATTTATTTGCTTTACATCGCATTCCTTTTTTCACAACGATACAAAATTAAACAGTCCTTGTGGTAACTAAAGAATGTTCAATTAAATTTTCCTTTAGAATACGCATATTATTAATATTTCATTTAAAAATATCATTTTTTCACAGCTAGAGAAAGAAAATGTAATTCTCTTCACTAGAAGGATGTGTTTTATTATTCTTTCTTTTACAACGAAAGCTAAGAAATTTATATATTTAATATTAGCTAAGAAATTTATAATTATTTAAAATGATGCTTTAATGAAAAACTGATGTTTTTTTAATTACATTTGAAAGTCATTCAGTTTAGTAAAAAAGTAATAAAAGAAAGAAAAGGAAGTATATATACTATAGCTGAAAAATATTCAGAATTCTGTAATATTTTATTCTGATTTAAATATAAAAATTATTTATTTTAATTTTTTATGGGATTTTATTTTTATTTAAACAAATTTAAGATGTAAAATGTGTAAAATAACGAAGACTGATCTCTTCCTGGTAATCACTATTATCAGATTATTTTACACGAAATCACACAAAAATTTTATTTCACATTTCATTTTAACTGTACAAAATCATTTATTGCTAATGAGAATGAGAGCGTTATTATTGATGATTTAATTCTATGAGAAAAATTATTTTATATTGAAGTATGAATCATTATTTTATTTTAGTTTCTATATCATAAAGAATAAATGTTAATATTTTATCTGTTTTTAGCTCTCTGTAAAAACAGATAATTTTAAACCTTTTTATGTTTACATTAAAAAATTCCTTTTAAAAATTATTTCAAAGTTTTTCTTATTTCAAAAAGGATAGATTTTATGCACTTTCTAATTTATTGCCAAACATTATTTCGTAACATGTATGACTTCAATGTGTAATATTATCAACCACAAGTTAATTTCATATAATTACTCATCATAAAATGTTCGTACATCAGAATTGCTTTTTCTTATCCTTTTTAGCAAAATATTTTGTATCAGCAATAATTTATATAGCTCTATGGCAGTTAAAATCACTCAAGCAGCACATAAATCCGTTATTTAGAAATGTGATATTTAATTATGATTCATAATCACTAAAATTTTTAAACAAACATGTTTTTTAAATAACTAAAAACAAAATTTTTTTTTCGGTGTGTTAACAATAATTTGACTATAAAGCTTGACTAATTACGTTAGAAATTTTTAATTAACAAATTGTATAATCAGTAAAATTTAAAAAAAAATTAGTTTTAAATTTCTGTTTGATTTAATTTTTAAAGGATGGTATTTACAAAAAATGTTAATACATAAAGAATTATTCTAGTCAACTGTAATTGCGAATATTTAAAACAAGAAAGAGAGAAATTCCTCAAAACTTTCCATTTCTCAAGTAAGGAAAAAATTTCTTAGTCTTCATTGTTGATAAGAATAAAGACACTTTTTTAATCTTTTTTTTTTTCTTACTAATATGTTCAAGGCAGTTGATTTGAATAAATATTTTTAAAAAAAATATTTCCCTTTTTGTATAAAAATTATAATTTTTCTGCTCTTAAGCGATTAAACAAAATTGTCAGAAATATTATTATTATATACCATGTTATAATCAGTTTGAAATTCTTTGTTAATTTAATATGTTAGGGAATATTTTTTATCACTGTTTAAATTATGAAATTTACTGTAGCACAACATTAGAAAAATTTTAATACGGTATTTTTTTTTCTTTTGATAGGACAGACTTGATTTAAACTCTATTAGAAGCGACCTTTTTATTTGTGTTATATTAATTGATTTTGTAAAATATTTACTTATGATTTTAAAAATTGATTTTGAAGTAAATACTTATGATTTTAAATTTATGAAAAATTTTCGCCTTATATTAACACACTTTCATAACACTCTTCTGAATTTCGTCTCATGGTTTCGCTATCAATGGTATACTTAACATACTTATCATAATGTGAAAAATAGCGGAACAAAAATTTTTAAACTTTAAGCTATTCAGTTATAATTAATATTGATTTTTCATTAATATTTATTTTATTTATAAATCAAAGAACTAATTTATATTGATGCACTTTTTAAAAATTTATTAGAATACATTAGAAGTTATTTCAAAAAGTAGTCATACTTTTTACATTTTTATTAAATTTCGTTGATAACTTTTGTATCTTGTACAAAGTACGAACATTCAATCAAACAAAAGTAAATTTTTTCCCGCTTTATATATATATTAATATATATACGATTTATATATATACGATTAAAAAATATAAAAAATAAAAAAGTAACTCTCCGAAATTACCAGTAGAGTTCAGAGAAAAGGCTTGGCGACCATATTGGCGAAAAGCTTTTGATCGTTATAAGGGTTTTCATGTCACGCTAAAACAGTGATTTTTGGTAACCCTGATGCATGTGTAGCGGTGTCGGCTGCTTGGACTCTTAGTTTCGGGATAGTGCGTAAGCTTCACGAATGATTTCGGCAGCTCGTATCGTTTTCTCAGTTCAGAGAAATAAAACGTGCAGCGGACTTAGTGTAGTAATAGCTAATTGTAGTAGGAATGCGTTTTATATTTAGAGGACTGGTGTTTTTGATTCCAGATTCGATGTTTGCTTAGCTAATATGCCTAGGGTGGAAGACATTGGGGGTTTCCCCCGTTGGTTTTGTTTTTTGTTTCTCTTATCTGAAATCGCAGCGTTTTCCGTGCAATTGTTCCCTCATCAAAACACTCCGGGTTTTATGATTTTTAACTGCAGCACAACACCAGGTAGGATTTTTTATTTAGAATCTTCTCTTTCCACAAATTTATTGGATCAATATTTTTACATTGATTTTAAACTTGGAGTAATTTATTTAAAGAAGAAATTATCATGCTCAAAGGAACATAGTTTTGAACAAAATCTTTTAAGTTTTTCTGTTGCCTCAAGGCCGTATGATTTCAGATTATCTGCAGTAAAATATTTGAGCATGCCATTGGTAGTGAAAATGAAAGATTCAGAATATCAAAACATTGCGAAGGAAAGCGAAGCTGTGTTTGCATTAATAGGTGTTGAAAGAAATTCTTCCAATAGTATTTCTGCTTCAACATGCTGGCAGCAGAGTCAGGAGATTTTGAGTTTATCGGAAATAATCCCTTTAAATCAGTTAAGGTTTTGTGATATTGTTTATGCACAGCCAATCCAGGAAGATTTCAATATAGAAGAAAATGGGGGTCAATTAGTAGCTGACAAACACTTCTGTATAACAGGAGATAACTGGATAGTTGAATTTGACTATCAAGTTTTGTGTGATGGTTTTTCTTACAAGCAACGTGTACATTTATTCTTTCAATTTATTGATACTAATAACGTTAATTTCAATATGTCTCGAGATAGAATCCGAAGGTCTTTTTTGAATCAGCCACCTGTTTTTAATCAGCAGATGTACAAAGTTAGTGTCCCAGAAGAAGTCGAAGAAGGTTATCCTGTAATGGTTATATCAGCTTCGGATCCAGAAGGAGATAATATTTCATACAACCTATACGCTGCCTTAGATTCGCGAAGCCAGAGGCATTTTGATATTAATCACGGCACTGGGGAAATAAAGACAACAGCACCCCTCGATAGAGAATTTATGAGTGAGCACTACCTGAGAATTACTGCTACTGATGATCGAATACCGTTCAGCACTGGTAGTGCAACGGTTCAAGTAATTGTAAAAGACCGTAATGATCACACTCCGATTTTCGAACAAGCAGTTTACATGGCATCAGTTCGAGAAATAAGTCCTGTGGGATCAACAGTTGTCACTGTTAGAGCTACAGATCAAGATGTAGGGGAAAATGCCGAAATACAATATAGTATTTTAAATCCTACTGGGGAAAACGATATATTTCAAATCGACCCGAATTTAGGAATAATCACGACCGGTAAAAAACTTGATAGAGAAACTACTGCTTTTTATTCTTTGTTAGTTCAAGCAACAGATAAAGGCAGTGATCCTGAACAAAGATCTGCGGTCTCCACTGTCGAAGTAGTCATATTAGATGACAATGATAATTATCCACAATTTTCTGAGAGAACATATTTTATTGATGTTCCAGAAGACATTGATTGGACTTCTAGACCTATTGTGGCAGTTGTGCAGGCAGTAGATGTAGATCAGGGTATTAATGGAGCCATTCGTTACGCTATTATTGGAGGCAATACACAAGGTCATTTCAGTATTGATTCACAAAGTGGGGAGATATCTGTAATTTCCGCACTTGATTATGAGACTGCTAGAAGTTATCGTCTAATTGTGAGGGCACAAGATGGAGGGCAACCGGCACGTTCCAACACTAGCAGTGTTATTTTGCGTGTTCTTGATGCAAATGATAACGATCCAAAGTTTTACACACCTCTCTTTCAAGAATCAGTATCGGAAGGTATTCCTATTGGACACAGTGTAATTAGAGTACAAGCTTATGATGCTGACGATGGGCCTAATTCAGAAATCGTTTATTCGATTTTTCAACAAGAGCATCCGGTACCTTTTGTTGTTGATGATACGTCTGGTTGGATACTAACAACAAAAGAATTAGATCGAGAACAAAACTCTTTTTATGATTTCGTTATTATGGCTAAAGATAGAGGCTCTCCATCTCGATCCTCTTTAGCGTCAGTTATAATACGAGTGCAAGATATTAATGACAATGATCCAATTTTCGACCCAAGAATTTATACAGCTTCTGTGTCTGAAATAAGTCCCCCTGGAACACCCGTTATTGGCGTAACTGCTTATGATCGGGATGAAGAACCACGCTTAATATATCACATAAGTGAAGGCAATCATCGGGGCTGTTTCAATATCATTCATCAAAACAAAGAAGGACTTATATCGGTTGCTCAACCATTAGATTACAAACAAGAAAAAAAATTTACTCTAACTGTGACAGCCACAGATGCAGGAGGAAGATTCGATACAGCCACGGTTCACATCAATATCACTGATGCGAACACTCATAGACCAATGTTTCTAAGAGTTCCTTATACAGCTAGTATACCGGAAGATGCTCCAATTGGAACAACTGTCTTAGTTGTTGAAGCCTCAGATGATGACGTTGGGGATAATGCCCGCGTAACATATCTTATAGAAGATAACCCAGAATTTACAATTGATCCTATAACTGGTGCTATCGTGACTACACAAAGTCTCGATCGAGAATTGACGTCAGGATTTATTTTAGTTGTTACCGCTCAAGACCATGGTAATCCAAGTTTGTCAGATACTATAAATGTCGAAATTGAAGTCTTGGATGTGAATGACAACCCTCCAAGTTTCTTTGCTCACAATCCTTATTCCACTTCAATCAGAGAGGATGCATTCGTAGGTTCAAGTGTCATTCAAATATCTGCTTCCGACAAAGATATTGGACTTAATGGTCAAGTTAGGTATACTTTTAGTGGTGGTAATGATGGTGATGGAGCATTCATTATAGAACCCACTTCAGGAATTATTCGAACGAACCAGCTATTAGATAGAGAATCTGTACCACTTTATAAATTAGTAGTTCACGCTGTTGACCGAGGAGCTCCTCCACTTTCTTCATCAGCTGTCATTACTGTGAATATAGAAGATGTCAACGATAATCCTCCAAGATTTGATTCCGATGTCATGAAAATGTTTATTGCTGAAAATAGTCCTATAGGATCCTTAGTAGGAGAAATTCTGGCGAAAGATCCTGATGAAGGTCCTAACGCAGAAATATTTTATAGTATAGTCGGAGGACCTGATTCTGATAAATTCTATCTTTCATCAAGAAATGGTGGACCGACAGAATTATACACTAAAACTGATTTGGATTATGAGACCAGTAAAAAGAAATATTCTATTTTAATTAGAGCATCATCTCCTCCTTTGAGGAATGATGTTGAAATCAATATCTGGGTAACGGATGTGAATGACAATGCCCCACGTTTGCGTGACTTTGTGATCATTTTCAATCATCACAAAAACTATTTTCCTAATGGTTCTATAGGAAAAGTTCCAGCCTATGATGCTGATGTCACAGACAAACTTCAATATAAGCTTCTTTCCGGAAACAATGCGAACTTGTTGATTTTAGATGAAAAAAATGGAGAACTATTCCTCAGTCCCTACTTGGATACTAATGTTCCTTTGCATGCTGTGATGGAAATCAGCGTATACGGTGAGTACTTAAAGTGTTCTGTTTATAGTTTAAATTTAAGTGAAAGAAAAATTTTATTTTTATCATGCATGTTTAATCAAGCTTATGTTACGCATGCTACTTCTTTGTTAAATTGTTCAATACACATTTCCTTTTGTATATGTATTGAACTATTTAACACATAATCATTATTATTATTATTATTAAAAAAAGTATGTCTGAAAACATACTTACTTTTTTTACAGCACAAAATACTAAAATTTTATTAAGTAACATAATTGCTAAATTTATATGGTTAGAGTATATTTTTATTTCACATTCATGTTTTTCTGAAAAATATTGTTTTTTATTATTAGAGATAAGATATTTGATTTCTGAAAATGACTTATAACCTCGAATTCTCTTTCTTTTTGTCTTAATTCTGAAATTTTCAAAAATATAAATTTTCGCAATCATAATTACAAAATTTGTTAGATGCTTTAGTTCAAAATTTTTACAGAATCTAGACATGATTAATTTTAATGAAAAATATTATTCGTTTAAAATTTCATTAATTATTTTAACTAGCATAATTAGGTAATGAATAAAATAATGATTAAGTACTGTTAGATTGTTTTGTTTGTAAAAGTTTAGCAAAGTTTTTTTTTAAAGCTTTTGAAAACTGTTTGAAAGCTTTTAATGTTTATTTTGCTTGGCACTCCTGATTATTCCCATTTAAAAGATTCGAAAGATTAGCAAGTCTATCAAGAATTCGGGCTTGGAATATACAAAGTTTAAAATCCTAACTATTTTTGTTTTACATATTTTATTTTGTACACTTTAATTTATAACAAACACTTAGTAAGTTTTGTCATTTTTTAAATGAATTGCTTTACCATTGGTTGCTTGTAGCTGGCTGCTCTTTTTTTTAATTGAGTTTGAAAATTATAATTGTCTCATTTCGTCGTAAGCCTTCTGATAAATTCTTAGTTTGTATTTTCAGTAATGTTTGTTTTCAAATATTTATAATAGTTTAAACTGTTCACAAAGATATTCATTATAACTTGTCCATCTTGCTGTAATTTAAAGATTATCTATGTAAAATTGTGCATACGATATAATTTTTAAAGCATTTTAATGTAATGAAAATATATTATACACGGATCTTGATCAATTCTTTTGTGGCTTCTTTATTTCAACAGAAGTCAGTTGAGCGCTGACTACCGATTAAGTTGGTTTGTTTCTCAACGGTCACATTCTGCACACGAAGGTTAATTAAACCAGGACGTATAGTTTAAAGTGAATTCTGAACTACTTTCGCTTCGCACTCATTTTCGTGAGTTCAAATCCAAACCCAAAGTGGGATTTGAACTCACGAGCTGTTGAACCAAAAATAAAAGTGCCAACCATTCGGCTGCCACTTTCGATGATGAAACTTCATGTTTTATGTAGCACGTGTTTTTTAATTGAAATTCGCTTCTGATGTACAAAGAAAATATTTTTTTCAATGTTAAAAATTGAGAAAATATAATAAATTCGGACAATTCAAATTTGAGTAATTTGGAATGAAGTTCATTTAATTTGCAAAATAAGGATATTACTGACTTTCTTACTCAAATTTTATCTTACATTTTTGAAAATAGTAAAGTGGTATTCATTAATAATTTAATAAAATGATTGTTGAATTAGTTCTCGTATGTGTAAAACAGACTAAAGAATATCTTAAAATTCCCAAGAGGTAAGTAAACAAGGTGAGATAACCTCAGATGCTAGATTCGTTAAAATATCCACTCTTAACTTCTTGAAAAATTAAATTCCTTGAATAAATGAAAAAAATTGTCCGTATAAAATATGTTTAAAAGTAAATTTATAAGCATATTCTTTGTATAATTTATATCAATATTATAAATTAATTAAACTGCACTACTTTAAATTTATTGTTACTCATTTGAAATCAAGTACCATAAACTTGCTCTATATACAGATCTATATTTGTTTCGTGAGTTGAAAACAATTGCAGTCTGATTAATTGGGAGGCAACAGACACTGTACTCGAATTTGTTATATTGGCATTTTAAAAATAATTTAATTTGATCTTAAAAGTTTTGACTGGAAACTGTTCCTTAATTAACGTTAATTTCATTTATTTATTTATTTTACTACTGAAGTTAAGAGTATCGAGTATTGGTATATAACATTTATTCAGGCCATTCAGTACCTATATATATCTTTCATATAATTTCGTGATATCTTTTATTCCCTTTAAAATGTGTAGGCATTAGACTCAATTATTTGGGGAAAAAATTTTATATTTCTGGGAAGTTATTATTGTACAGAAAAGCTGGGTTTAGAAATGAAGTAATAAATTGATATTAGTACAGTTGAATCGCGTTTAATTGAAAATGAATCAAAGAAACAATGCTTAATTTTGATTTTGCAAACAAATAAAAAATATATATATATATATATATATATATATATATATATATATATATATGGAACCTAATTTTCTAATAAATTGTAAACTGAAAAAGGGTACAAGTTTTACAAACTTACAACTTCACACTTGGTGAAATTTAATACTTTGAATCCATTAATTACTTTAATCAAAAAAATTTTTTCATTTTCCTAAAATTATTTCTTGAAAATTTTTGATGGCCTGTAAATGTCCAAGTGAAACATATTGTTGGTCTTCCTTTCCTTTTTGCTCTTTGAAAAGTTTTCTCCGACTCTACTGATTACACTAAGAGCAGAAAATATGACTGAAGTAAAGGATTAAACTTTTTTTATGAGGTTTTATTTTGGTAGTATCATTTTTTCCAATAAATATTTTTATTAAATGAAAAAATAATTAGTTTTTTTTAATTTTTAACCTCAGATAAAATTTATTCATAGATAATAAGAAATAGCGACAGCAATTGCGGTTTTGGTAAGTGATTAACTGAAACGAATGAGAATTTAGTTTCATTGTATACGCAAGCACAATAGATGGAACCTTCTAATAACTTTTCAACTAAAAAAATTTTTTTTTGTTTTATTGCATGATATAACAATAATTATAATTTGTAATTTTAAAGCGGAAAAAAAAGAAGTTGAATGCAATATTGGTTATTTAATAACTGAGCTTTCTTCATTAAAGTACTTAATTTAAAAAAGATTAATAGAAATAGTGATTGTGCTTGGATATTAATCTAAAATTGATATTT
>JAPDSC010161088.1:0-11920 GCA_026290005.1 Latrodectus geometricus
ATTTATTTATATATCATACATGACAGAAGTTATGTTGGTTCTTCGAAACGAAATAACAAAACAAACACTGGGAAGTTACTGAAGAGTATATCAGAAAAAGTTTCCTTCGAAAAACTTTCTTGCTGGGAAAATACGTTTCTCGTTAATGGAAGCATCTTAAATAAAATGAATCCCGGATGTCGTGACATAAGTGATGTTGAAGTTAAATCGTGTCACAGTGACATTTTTACACTGTCCTAGGAGATTTGTGCGATCAGTGTCGAAAGAATTGATTGTGCAGAGGGCTCTTAGAAAAATATAAAGACTGTGTTCGAATAATTCAAGCCTTGGAAGCCGACTACAGGCCTAGAAAAATGAACTATGTAACATACATGCTAAGGAAGATAAATGAGGGTACTGAATCACTTCATCGCTTAATGTTTCGAGACGAAGCTTGCTTTCACATTTCGTGCTGAGTAAACCACCACAACATGCGCATATGAGAATCCGAAAATTGCAATGAACACCGTGAGAAGTGTCCTTGATAAAACCATACATGTATGGAAATCTATTGATATGAGCTATAAAACATTTTGTGCTTATCTAACCATTAGTGTCATTAATTTAAATTCATTTACATTATTTTATGAATTATTCAAATATGTTCAATATTTTAAAGATACTCTGTATATATTTATATTTTATGAATAATCTATAAAATTATCACACATAATAGATATAGATATATAGATTCAATAAGATTTTTATAAAATAAGAATGTAATAATATATTGTTGGCAATATATCAATAAATACTTCCATCTCAAATAATAAAATTTTAAAATTGATTAACATTTTTTTTAATAATTCGCTCTACAAATAATATTTTTTCACCTTTGTCAAATATACCCAAGATGTTAATGAACAGAAGAAAATGATTAGGAAACATGTAATCATTGAAAATTATTGGATTCTCAAAATCAGAGAATGTTAGCTCAGCAAATGCGATGTCTCAAGACGTTCCAGACTGAAATATACATGAGATGGTGCTCAAACATGTATGTAATATCTATGAAACCTGACATGGTTGAAATGGTATTAGATTATATTATATTCATGGTCAACTTGATATGATCTTCAACTACAAATCATTCGTGCATTTTATTAAATGCTTGTGATCGTCATATTCACCCGTGGAAACAGGTCCAGATATTATGGTTATATAAAAACCTTTAGTGGCAATTCATTTGACATAAAAAGTTTAATTCACTACAATAACTAGTATAACAGTCTACAACAGTGATGTGCTGGAAATAGTATATCAGATCTACTGTGAAATATTCCTAAAAAATGTAGGTACACTAATTTAATTGACACTGACAGTGTTATTTGGAAAAAAATATTTATTATCTTACCCTACTAATTTATCAAATATTTTGTTAATATCGGTTTATTGTCCAATATTAATAAAACATTAGATAAATAAGGGAATGTTTCAGTTATATTGGAAAGACGGCATTAGTCGTCATGAAAAACTGAACTAAGTAATTAGTTGCTGCATTTTTATTAGGACATCACACTTATGATCATTAATGAATTAACAGATGTATTTATTATCTCCTGGATAACTGCTAAAAGTGGATATACAACAAACTGAAACTAACATTCTATTCATTACTATTTGCTGTATACTTGAAATTTCTTAAATGATTAATGCAGAACGTAATTATTCTCTGTGTGATTACTTTATATATTTAAAGCATTGTCACTTTGTTCGCAAGTTTTAGGATTCCCGTATTATACTTTTTTGTCACACTTTGTTTAACCCAAATTTTCACAGCATTCTCCTATTTCCTTCAAACGTTTGGCGACCAGAAACGTTTTGAGTTCATGTAAAAGAAGAAAATTGCTAGAAGCAAGATAGACTTTAAAAAGATTTCGCTTTCAGATCAATCAGGAGTTTTTGAGTTGCAGCAGGCAAGTAAAATTTGTGAATAAGCCCAATTCCTCAAAAAAGTATTTCTCTCCTCCGGATTTGGGTGACTTCTTGTAATTTTTTAGAGCTTCTATACAAAAATCTGTCAAAAACCTGAATCGATAGTTGTGCCTTTCGGCATGAACTGGTTTTATGAATGAAGGCAAAAGATCAACGTAAGAATTTGAAACTTTAGATATTGTACATGCTTATATGTAGGAAGTGATTTTGATTCAAAGAGAAAAAAAAACTTTATATAGGCAAGAGAATTGCTTTGTTTCTTCAAAAAAAGCATTTCGCTTGTTACAATTAAACTACTTCATTTTTTGAATTTCGAACATTTGATGCCGAAAATGTTTTTAAAAATTTCATCCAATACTGCATGAATAACCTATTACATATCTTGGAATCAATGAACTAAGTGAATCGTTGTTGAATGGGAAATTAGGTATATTATATCTCTAAATTATTATTATAAAACATTAATAAAACTACTGTAAACACAAAGGACTCATAAATATTTTATGTATTAAATGAAACGAATTGAAAAAAGAAAATACTGTTTGCAGTATTAAAAAAGTGTAAACAATATAAAGAATTTATCTATCACTTCCTTGTCTATTTTATTTTGTTTAAAAAATTCATTTATTCTAGCTTTTATGAAACATTTTTCATTCGAAGTTTTGAATATTTTTATTACGGCTTGCGAAGTATATTTCTTCGAATTTTCTTTCTTGCGGAAAGAATAGCAGAAAGCGAGATTTTGGGTCACATATGGTATTTTTCCATGAAAGAAATTCCAAAATAAAATTTCTTTGTTTCCCTCAATTGCTAAGGGGTGAGGAATGCTTATATTATTTATGAAGTTAGGGCATATTCTTTTCAAAGAATTTTTGATGCATGTATTCTCTTAATTCGTATTATCTTAAATTAATTTCATATTCTCTTGAATTAAACAAACTTCATCAAGCTACTACAAATTATCTATTTCATAATCTGTTATATAATATCTATTTAATATTAATTCAGGAGCAATTATACACTCAAATTGTGCGTCTCAAATTTAAACAAAAAAGAAAGTGAGGTAATTAAGTTTATAACTTAACACATTACAAATAAAAATATTAGAATTAAATATCAGTATAAATAATTAAGTATATATATTCTTAAAATCAAAATAAGTATGTAAATGAATTCATTTCCTTTCTTGATCCTTCCTTCCTTCATTTCCTTTCTTGATTTTCAGTTCTTGATTTAATAACATAAAATTAAGAAAAAATTACTAAATATAATAAAAAATATAATAAAAAACTAACTAAATTAAGAAAAAATTCTTTTTGATACATATATATATATATATATATATATATATATATATATATATATATGTGTGTGTGTGTGTGTGTGTGTATATATTACTTACTAGTTACTTTTGCATTTCAATCAAGTTTTTAGGATGTATAGCCAGGTTATGTTTCATAGCTAATTAAAATTAATATCAAGTAATTTCAAAAATTATTAAGAAAATTTTAAACTTATGGTTATGAAAAGAATGAAAATATATTGAAAATAACTTTAAAAATCTTATACAATTCAATATTTATTTACAAATAAAGTTAATCTTGAGAAATAACATTTAATATTATTTCAGGTTATATTTTAATCCAAATTTTTATTTAAAATAATTGGTATAATGCGTTTTTGCCTGTTTGTATTTTATTCATTAGCAATCTATAGTAACTCTTATATGGCATATTTTATGAACTGGATGTTCACAAAATGTATTGGTAATATCTTTCATCATTGGAAAAATTCTTTCATTATGTATTTATGAATTATCTTGAAGACGTGAAAATATTTAGTAAAACTCAACCCCATCGAATAAAAGAACGTATAATATTTATATGGAAACTAGTTACTTTAATAACTACCAAGAATCAATATAATTGAGGTGAACATTGTGTAAGATTTCTTGAGAATCTCTTTTTATATGAAAGTATTATTAAATAAGCAATTCCTCAATAATAGGAAATCTTTTTAAAAGTGAGTAACGATATTAAGAAGTATTTTGAATATATGGCTGGTAATATTACCTGGAATTTTATTAAATATAATCCATATGGAAAAAAAACTCCTTTCAAACAGACGTCAAAAATCACTCTCTGAATTTTAAGATTTCTATAGTCGTTAATTTTTGCTATTTTTTTCATTATAGTTGGTTGCTATATTGGGAAAATTTAACAAATCCCCCATTCAAGATTACACAAATGAGAAATTTTATGATTTTTATAAAAATGTAGTCAGCTGAAAAGTTTTATAATAAACAATTTTTATTAACATTATTATTATTATTTTATAAGAACAGTTTTTATAGAATATTTCTTTCAGCTGGAAGTTAACATTCATGACAATAGTTGAGAAAATATATAAGTGGTTTCTTAACGTGTCAAAATATTACAAAATGTATAACAGTATAATATGTAATACACAGACTATTTCCTGTTATAAATCTCTTGTTATGTAATATACAAACAAATATAAAATTTTAAACAAATAAAAAAACACTATGAAATTTAATTTATTTAAACAAATCAGTTTAATTTCAAAACTTCCCTTTATAATATAACATATTTATTTTTTTCATCTTAAATTTGATTTTTAAATTTAATTTTATTGCATGAAATATAGTTTTGCTTCACACAAGAATAATAAATTATTCCACAGCTTTCTTTTAATTTAAAACTGAAAATAATTTATATATGAAAATGTTTTTACGTATTTAAATTTTTCTACAAGTTTTTATCATTATTATAAATTTAAAAATAGTTTAATTGCTTTTGTCGAGGACCATATTATAACAATACCTAAAAAATTCTACCATTATTTAAATTTGAAAATACATAATATGATTTAGAAATTTCTGTAGCAAGTATTCACAATTTTGAAAAGCCTTTTTTAGACAGCTTAAGGATAAATGTTTAAACTTTTTTCATCTTCCTCAAAACTAACTCAATATTTCTAAATGCATAAAAAATTATTTGCGAACATGAAAGAGTGACATGTTGTAATTTGTATTATAAAAACTGATATGTTTAACACATGAAAACAACTGCTTCAGAAAATTTCTCTTTTGTTTAAATATTACTTTTAAAGATTGATAAATTCAAAATGAAATTCAGTTTCAAAAACCATTTGAATACTTGATGCAATAACGAAAGTAAAATAAAGCAGTTATAAAATGTATACTTAGCTTGATGATGAAAAAATTTCATATTGTATAAAACTTTCAAAAAAAACACAATTAAAATAATTAATTTATTATTGAATTTCAACAGAATTTTCTAACCATTTTATAAATATAATTATTATTACAAAAATATGAAATGAAATGCTTATTTATAACACATATTTTAAATTAATATCATAGGTGAAATGTTAAATATCAGCAAACAGCTCAGATGTCTACCGTGAAAAATGTAACCATTGATGAAGTCTTACACATAGTTCAATTTGGCTCATTGCACTTGCATATAAACAAATAGGCACGCGCAGAAGCCAAACTGAACCACATGCAAAGAATCTAGAAAGCAACACAGTCTGCTGTTGAAGATTTGTAACGCCATATTTAAGAATTACATTTCTTACTTTACTTTTAATAGCATGTTTAACTATTTAATTTATAATGCAAATAAATTTTGCTAAAATTTTAAAATTAATAATTTTGATTTCGTATCCGTATGGATGTAAATATATTGTACTTTTTTATGTAATAGAATATCAGAAAATTTATTATTAACTGATATCCATATTAAGGAAAATAGTAATATACATATATTACACTTTTCATATTGCAGAAGATAATATCTAAGTTATCGCAGAAAGTCAAGAGAAAAGTATAAAAATATGTACAAGATATTTAAATTAATGCTAACTATATGAATAAATGAAAAACTAATTCATTTTAAACTATAAAATAAAATTATAAATGATGTACTTTTAAACTATAAATATCATGATAAAAAGTAATACATTTGCAATGATTATTGAAGATGTGGAAAAAACCAAATTTATAAAATGCCAAAAGCATTTTTTATAAATTACAAATGAAACGAATTGATTTTTTATTCAGATTTTTTTAAATAAGATGATATCGATTTAATTTTTAATATTTAGAAGAAATATTGCTTACTAAAATATTTATGAAGAATAATTTCTTACTATAATATTTATTCATTGTAGTATTGTATGGTAATTTTATTCTTCAAAAATACTTTATTGGTTTAAGTTTAAAATTCTTTTCTAGATAGAGATTTTTGGTAACAATTTGTGTATGTAAAGATAATAAAATTTGGACACAAACCAAGATAAATAAATATTCTGGAAAGTAAAATAGATTAATAATGTAATTTATATTCAAATTAAATGTAATATTCGAATAAAATTTTATAAATTCTAATATATTGATCCTTTTATATGTAAATATAAATTAGTATACATGTTTTTAAATAATATCATTAAAATTATAAATATTAAGAATTTCAGAAAAAGAAAACTTACCTGAGATTCCGAAATTTTTCTATCACACAGTTGAAGAAATTGAAAAAGGATTAGGTGAATATGTTATATAGAGAATTACTAAATGTATTAAAGAATTTTTTACGTTGAGATTTTGTATGATCATTATAGCATAAATGAAGCCCAACTAAAAATTGAAATTGTCCATGACACTTATCTTTAAGTGAATTAATTTTACTGTGAAAAAAACTAAATGATCAGTTAATTTTTATAAAGAAAAAATCATTTACACTAAAATTTGATAAATAATTTCGATTTCTAGTTTCGCATATGACGATTTATTTCGATTTTTTTTTTCTGAAAAATACGTTGAAGGTTGTTAATATTTTAAACAAAAATAGTTTGATTGTCTTCCCATTAAAACATTCATTCAAGTGTATTTTAAGATTCTATTAAATGAAAAGTTTCCTTGAATAATCTTTTAATTTAATTTGCATTGAACAGGAATTGAATTTTAGTAATCACGAAACAATCGATTGAAAGCTTCGAGTCTTGTAAAACTGGTTTTAAAATTTGTAGAATTAATTTACGATTAAGATATAATGCTTTCTTAAGATTTCTCAATATCTTTTTTTAAGATCTATCAATAGTCTGATATTTGTAATTGACATGTTTTAAACATTAAATTACTATGTTTTTAATTGATCCATATTTTTGATCCATATCTTTCATTTTTGATCCATATTTTTCATTAAAAAATAAAATAACTGCTCAAAAAACAATACGGTTCCATTTTTATATTAATATTAGAATTTTATATTTTTTTTTAAAAAAATAAAACTGTATTACATCTTATCTTATTCAATTTTTTTAAATTCTACTTCATTCTAAATTTTTCATTAATTCTGCGTTATTTAATAGTTTTATTGTTGAGTGATATATTTCGCACAAATTAACATAAAATTGCTTATACTAAGTATATAATGTATGGAAAATAAAATAATGACTTTTGTATATTTATTTCATCTAACATAATTTTCAAAGCATATCATATGAAAAAGTTATTTTCAACACTATAAGAGATTGAAACATAAAAAATATAGTTATTTTCTCAATAAATTATTTCCTTTATAATTTCTGGAAACAAATAATCACTATTTCTATAATAATAAATCGAAATATATTTTTCGTATTATAAATAATTACCTTGGATTTCTATTGTTAATCTTTTCTCTATTTTATAGTTCTAAATTTTTCAGAGGATTATGTTTTTGAGAGGCTTAAGAATTTCTTTTTATTGGTCACCAATTTCCAGTTCCTTTTACGTTTGATAAATGCCAACTTGATATAATCAATAATCCCATCAAAAATGGAGACCAGATTAGTTCAGATGAGGAGAAATCCCATCCTTTTTGAGAAATACAATAAAATGATTAGATTTAGATATCACTTTCCGGAAGCAATTTTATCACGTGTGACTGATATTAACTTATATATATCTGAAGTAACTTTAGAGTAAACAATATACTTTAGAATCTTTATATATATTCATAGAAGTGTTGTTTTTTTCATATACTAAAGAAAGGAATTGATCTGACATTTTCAGAAGTTACAGATAAGTCTTGTGAAAATTTAGTGTTTGAAATAAATCAAACAAAACTTTTAATCTAACATTAGAGAAACAAAATTTAACATAAGATCAGATTTTAATCTAACATAAGAAACTCATATTTTTTCCTTCTGATTTGAAAATTTTGTTATTATTTAGCTTAAAAAATTTAATTCCTCCTTGTTAAGATTATATATTTTATGCTATTTATAAAAATAAAAAGTAAGACATTTTTTTCTAGATACATTGTTTTCGGAAACATGAAATTTCTCTATGAGTTGAAAAACTGCTTGATAGATACAATTTTCGTAATAAGGATTCGATTTTTTATGGAATTGTTTTTAATTTCTTTAGAAAAAAAACTTAAAAACTTTGAATACTTCGCTCCTAAGAATTTAAGCGATGCGTCTGGAGATATTCCTGAAAAAATGCTTTTTGTTTAAAGCATTCTGCTATTCAGAAAAATGGATGATTTGCGAAAAATTTAGAAAAAGGCATATTCATTCTAAAATGTTGGATTTTAGAGTATATAAAATTGAATATATCAATTAAATATTAAATTTTTTTGTCAGTAAAAGAATACATATTAGAGGTATAATTATTTTCATACAACATAATTAGAATTTTTAACATTTTTGGATAGTATTTATATTTATCTGAATTTTATTTACGTGTGTCACACAGAATAATTTTATATTTCATTTTCTTCTAGAACGTTCTACCAAAATAGAAGAAAGGAGAATAAAATTCTTTCAATAGCCAAATCACGCATTTTCATAAGAATTTAAGCGATGCGTCTGGAGATGTTCGGGAAAAAATATTGTTTGTTTAAAGCACTCTCCTATTCTTGAAAATGAATGAATTGAAAAAAATTTAGATAAAGGCATATTCATTCTAAACTGTTTAACCTTTACTTAGATTCACGAATTTAAAAAAGTTGGATTTTGGAGTATATAAAATCGAATATAGCTATTAAATGTTACATTTTTTATCAGTAAAAGAATACATATTAGAGGTATAATTATTTTCATACAACATAATTTGAATTTTTAACATTTTCGGACAGTATTTATATTTATCTGAATTTTATTTAGGTACGTCACACAGAATAACTTTATATTTCATTTTCATCTAGCACGTTCTAGCAAAAAAGAAGAAAAGAGAATAAAATTCTTTCAATTGGCAAATCACGCACTTTCGAAAATACAAGCTAGACCCTATTGGCTGACTTCGTCTTCAAAAGCTGACGGAAACAGATTTGCTGATTCTTATCGAATCAGTTCCACTTCACTTCACTTCTCATTTTTAGGCAATAAAATAATTCGTTAAGTATTACATTACGTTAGTATTACATATAAATTTGCTTTCTAATATATTGGGAAAACATACCATTCAAGTGTAATTTGTTGCTCATATAAAAGAAATAAATCCTTTAAGCTAGGAAATATCTTAAAAAATAATAGTTTTGTTTTATCTTTTTGGCAATCATAGCCAAATTTGAAAATGACAACATCATTTCTCCAGAAAGCTATGTTCATATTTTAGTTATTTCACAGGTCTTATTTCAATATTGAATATATTAAACTTATCTAAAACTAAGCATATTTTTATGCTAAAATTATATTTTTCACATGAATGATATAGTTTTCATTTCATTAAATCATTAAAAAATATGAACAGATGAAATTATAAGAAAATTAAAAATTAATTTCTTTGAATATTCCTTACATATTTCCTTAAATAATGACGTATAACTTGTTATCAGAAAAAATTAATTGTACAACCGCAAATTTTAAGGTTTACTAAAACAATATCCATCAAGAAGCAAGATAATTTTAGCTCAGTATGACGGCTAAACAATATTGTATGGATCATTCGTTCTTTGAATACAAATGCATTTCATAATATATAATTAGATTCAAAAATTTATAATTTTATTTTCTAACATAAGACATATTTAAAAATAGAAACTCATTGAAAAATATGGAAAATTTTCAATTATTCACACAGATTGTTAGACATACATATAAATGGAGTTTCAATAACCATTTCTTTATTTTACCATCGTTTAGTATAGCATTAAATTTAAATAAAGTGGTATATTGTTAAATGTATTTTTAATTTTTTAATTTAACGTGAACAAGAGTAATGCATATTACATAAAATAAAGAGTAATTTATGAAACATATTTTTGAATATCAATATTTTAATCAATGGGAGCGAAGAATTAATTAAATTATTTATACTTTTTTCCACTTTCATAATAAAAAAAGTCAGTTAATCACATATTATGGAAATCAAGTAATCTGCTTCAACACTCAAGATAATTAACTGGGAAGTTTTATTTATTTAAGGAATATGTAATGTCCAGTGTTTCTGAACATAGTTTCATATTTCAGTGATTTACTAATCTCATGCAGTATATAATCGTCCATTTACATAAAAATATATTATTAATTTGTTTGTATATCCATTATGTAGGTTTTGAAAATTATTCCTAAAATATAATTTTTCATACTCTATGTGAAATACCAGTAGCAAAAAACAATTATCAAGCAGGTGAGAGAAGTTTGTAAATTTGGAATGCTAAATAGAATCAATTATCATTTTAATAACAGATATAATTACGTTTTATTACAGTTGTGGAAACTTTGACAAATGATGTCATTTTATATGCTAATTATCATATTTGCATGATTTGGCTGAAAAGTTTTCAGACAATTCCACTGAGTGGCCTCTTATAATTATTGGAAAACTGCCAAGTAACATGACCCTGATTTCACAATTATTTAATGAGCTAGATAAGGGGTTAATATTTTATGTCACCACGAAACTAAAGGTTAATATATTAGTGTTAATTTTTCACTTTGTAAATCACCAATATAAAGTGATTTTTAAGATATTAAGTAAAAATAAGTGAATTTTGGTATCTGTTAAAATATCTGTTAAAGTTCACTTCTAATATCTGTTAAAATTCACTTTATTTTCTAACATTTTTAAATAATGTATTACAATTATTAAAAAAAGGATAAAAAAAAAGTTAATCACTTGGAGAAAATCACAAAATGAAAATTATTTAATATTATACATAAATCTTTTAAAATGAAATGAAAAAAATTACATTTAAATATCAGCTACATGGTTTTGATTGTAACTAAATGAGTAAAAATATTATTTTAAGAGTGAAAATGCTATGAAATAAACAATGCATTGAAAACTAAATTTCCTCAAATGTTATAAAATAGGAACTTAAAATCCTAAGAGAGGTTTTATTTCTGCAAGTAAAATTTGCATATGTTTAAGCTATAGAATATAGTACAAAAAATAAAGTTTAAACTATAAAAAACAAAAATGAAAATTAAAAATTTAAATCTCTTTTCTTTAAGGGAAAATTAATGCTATGCTATTTCAGTTTCAGTTCATAAAATCTAGGAAAAAAAATTTGACAAAATTTTAATGTTCATTTCATTTAAAGTATGAAAAACATGTAAAAATGTGAAGGTATGAAAGGAAAAAATATTCAATCAAAATTTTCTGAAGAGCATCATAATTACTCAAAACTGTATTTTAAGCACAAAATTTATGAACAAATCTTTGCAGAAAGATTTTACTCGTACAATCAGTAGAATATCACTATTTTCTGCGTTTTTTAATTGTAAGAACTAAGATTTAAAAGAGAATCAATCATGTTGTTAAATTGATTAATTTTCTTGTTTATATACTACGGTAAGCTTTCATTCAGACCTTAAGTACTGATTTTAAAGCATTTGAAAACATATGTTTTATAAATACGATAATGATTAACCATTTAATTGTTCCAAGAAATTGTGAAGCATCAAATGT
>JAPDSC010161090.1:0-38271 GCA_026290005.1 Latrodectus geometricus
CATTTTGCAATAGAAAATAAGTCAACATATTTCCAATTTGATTACTAAGTAATTTTATCAAATACCTTCATTAAATAGTACACTATGACAAACAATATATATATATATATATATATATATATACATATATATATAATATGAATAACACACCGTATATGAAAGGGTATAAGGAGATTATGCGAATAAGAAGTAATTCATATTTCTGAAAAATTTATTAAGTTTAGTCACCCGACTAAAATTTATAAATTCGATTAAGCTCAGGAAATTTATTTATTTGTCTAATTTAAAACATATTATTTTTATTCCTATTCAAGTTGCTTTGATACCAGGTAGCGGTCATCTTAATAGATGAAAGCATTTTAACATTTATCGTATCTCTCTCTCTCTCTCTTCCCAGAGGACTGATATTTATATAGATAATGTTAAAATATATGTTTTTTAAAGAGAGAAAGTGATGAAAACGACTTAGTACCTGTTGTATTAGAAACACATAAAGAAAGCAGAAGCTTTACACCCATTTTTATTTTTATCAACAATAGGTGGGATCGAACTTGGGGACTTTGATTCTGAAAAGCATGGTCCTGCTTTTAAGCATTACATCACGGTGAGCTCACATTCCTTTAAATTGATATACCTACCGGCTTGAAGGAATTATTCATTTCTTATGGTTAATATAAAAAATCATAGCTTCAAATGCTATTTGACATAAATATCTCAAATATAAGAAATATCAAGATTTTTCTTCAAAATTTCTTTCGAAAACGCATGTTTGAATTATATAGGATACCTAAATTTATGGAATTTGTATGAACAAATCTGTGGTACTCATAGTTTAGAGATTTCATTAGCTCATGTTAAATTGTAATTATAGATATGATATTAATATATATTATTTGATTATTTACTCTGCACTCTGTAGTATTAAAATCACGTAGGTAACAATAAACTCTTGAATATATTATAATTGGAAATTATAGTGATGTAATAAGAATTTTTATATGTACATATGGTTATCAAATTACTAAATTTTTGTAAATTGTTGAATTCTCTTTGAAATATTGAAATTCCTGTTAAAAAATATATTATATAGGGTCAAATAGTATAATTATGAAACATATATCTTATGTTTGCCCTTGATTATATCACTACCCAAATTATATCACATCACCTTATTATAATTCCTTTACATTTATTTTATAAAAACATCTTTCATATTATTGCAATAATATTTATTGGTGTTCATTTAGTTATTTCCTTGCATTATAATTGAAAGTTTTCCGAAGTTTGTACTTTATCAAAAATTTAATATCCTAATTATGAATCATCCGAAATACTAAGATACTGCGTTTTACAAACAAGACTTGTGTATTCTTTGATATCAATATCGTAAACACGTAAATCTTTTTCTTTCTTGATACTACATAGTCAATACATAAAAATATTGAATAAAATTCCAATAGCGTTTTATGCTACATCATGCAGATGGACGTTGGCGTATACGACATGAAACTTCTGAAAGCAAACATCTTGTAATTGCCAACACGGTCCAGGCTAGAGATGGGAACACTATGGTTTGGAGAATGTTTTTCTGGCCTTTTCTAGGTTTATTGATCATTATGGAAGGCACAGTGGTCAATACAAAGTACCCACCTGTCCTTGCAGACCATGTCCACCCCTATAAGAGCATAACTTTCCGTCAAGATGATGGTATCTACCAGCAGGACAATGCGAGCTGTTATGCAGCTGCCAGTGTAGGTGCGTGGTTCGAAGATCACCAGGATGAATTTAACGTCCTTTCCTTGCTGCTCTGCGAAAGGTGGTTATTCTGGCTTTTGACAGGTGGTCACATTAATATGTGTGGATTGTGCGTATATATTTCATATACTCTACAAATATCTTACAGTTGTAATCTTTTCGTACAATCTACAATGTTCCTATTACGTGATTACAGATAATTTTAAAATATCAATTACAAATACAAAAAAATTTTACAATATTATTTTTGGTTTTCAAAATATCAAATAAAATTAATGAAATTTATGCTATATATATTTTTTTTTCTAATTAATGGATATATTGCTATTTATCTACACTAAAGTTAGCTCTTAAAACTTAAACCAAGAGCTGAATTTTACTAAAAAACGCTTTGGCCAGAATGATTCAAGTTGGAGACTAGCGTGATGCTTTTGAAATTGAAATCAAATTTGAAACTTTTCATTACATATCTAAGGTGAATTATAGTAAATTAAACCCAGAAATTTTCTTTTATTATTGATCCTATTATTGAAACTAGCAAGGAGGTGTAGATTTATTGTTTTCACAAATGGGTCGTATTTATTGAGAAATGCTAACGTTGAAAGCAAAATACAATGATTTTTTTTAAACTTAATTCAGATATACACAGTAATGTTTTATGAAAGGAAAATTTCAGTATCTAAGCATGAAATTGTGAATATAAGAAGTTGTTTGTAAATGAAACATTGAATGATGAGCTTAAAATAATACCTAAGTTTACAGCATATTTTACTCTCATTAATTGACCATATACTTGTAAATAAATACGTAAACAATAAAATAAAGATAAAAACCAACTGAAAATTTGAAAATTCTGCAAGTACAAGTATCTATATATCCTTAACATAATAATAATTATATTTTATTATTCACAAAGAATAATATTTTTTTTGATATGTTAAATAAAAAATGTGTTACTTTAGAATAAAGAGCTTTAAAAAATCCCCTTACTTTATATTGTGTGGTTTTCATATAATATTTTTTTAAGTTATACAATTGAAATATAAAAACATTAAATGCAAGTAAAAAATTCAATGCAAGAAATGAGAGTACGAATACCAGAAGTTTTAACATCATTGAGTTTGCCTCTCCTTGCATTGAATTTTGATGAGAGGCAAATTATTTATTTTTTCAATAGATGTTCTCACATACCGAAAAAATATTTTATTTACATTCTCCGACATAATTATAATTAATAACATATTATTATTAATTTTTAAAAAAATTTTCTTGCTTGCCTATAACTATTATTAAAAAAATGTGATGATTTTAACCCTGCATAACCTATATTAAATAAAATGATTTTTAAAATATAATACTATTATAAATGTTACTTTCTATTTTTTGTGCAAATTCTAAAATTTTACGAATTTGCTATTTACATAAAAAATTATTTTGTTATGAATATTTTCTTATAATATATTTCAATTAAATAGTCTCAATATTTTTACGTCAATTTAACAGATACTAAATTAGAAAATATTTTATTACCATTTTTTATCATTACTAAAAAATATTTTTGAAAGTAGACGAAATAAAAATAATTTTCAGTGGATTATCATTCATATTAAGCTATTTCGAAAAATTAGAGGAAATTCAAGGGAAAAAAAATGCAGCCGTTCCTTTTTTATGATTTCTCAGAAAAGAAAAGAAAAATGTAAGCAATACATCATTTTTAATTCTCAAAATCAGTTTATATTATCTTTATCCAGACATTAGAATATTCCATTAGAAATATGTAAATAGGAATTTTTTTCGAATATTTGATTCTTTAAAAATATATATATCCTTTTAGAATTAATAATTTGAAGAAAGATTGCGAAACGCTTTGAATCAGTGTTTGCAATAAATATTCTGCGACAACAGAATTCGCAACACGAAGTAAATATGTATGCAAGCAGTTTCCACTACGAGGCGCTAGTGTATTGGGAAATAAAAATAGATTTCATTTCCAAGACAACAAGTCATTAGTTATTAGTCATTTTTGACGAAAAGATTATTTTTTGTAGTTCTGAAGGTTTCTCTCTCTTGATTTCACTGAAAAAGGATTCTACTTCGCACGATAGAAGGTAAGAAATTATTCTATTCATTAAATAGACGGGGAGGTTGCAATTTTTGTAAATAATAACAATAATTTTTAAAGCGGAATAATTTGGAAAATCGTGATTACATAACATAATTCGATTTCTAAATAGTAGTTAAATAATTAGAACATTATTAAACAATTTTTTATTAGCTTTAATGATAAATTTTAATTAATTTATCAAGTATGCGAAACAAGTGAACAAAGTTAATGAAATTTTGGAATCTTTATGATTAAATTAAAATTTTTTTAACGTATTTCAAAAAAATGTGAAATTTTAGAATCTCTTTTTAACTTTTACATAAAATGCGTTGATTTCACATTTCTTTTAATTAAATTAATTTATTAAGTTTTCTAAATAATTTAAATTAGCAATTCACAGAAATATTTTAAGTGAATTAAATCAATAAATGCGAAATATGTAAATTAATCTAAAAAGCATCTTTTATATATATACATATATTATGTATTGAATTTTCTATGAATTTTCGTATTTCAATATTTTGTTGCTTTTTAATGTAAGCTTTAATTTTCAAATGCAATATTTTAATTTTCAATTTAAAAATATCGACTTATTTAAATCCACATTATTCTTTTTATGCTCCTTCTTCCTTGTTTCATACAATTTATTTGAGAAAATTTTTATTCGTTCTAAAATTTATGATTTCATAAATAAATTTATTTTATATTTCTATATATTTGTTATATTTTTTATTAAAACTAGAAACAAAAATATTTTATTCTAGCTGACTGTAAGTTTTAATGAAAAGTTAAAATGCAAATAAATTTTCAGATATAAAATTAATGATTACAAGGTATCGTCACTTTAATAAATAAATACGACATTAAGCATTAATTAATTATTTTAAAATTATATCAAATAAAAAAGTGAATTTCATTTTTAATAATTCATAAAATTGCAATAAAAATAATCTATACAAATATTCTATGGTTAAAAAATTGAAATTATTAAATCCTTATTATATTATAAATTTAAAAATTTTCTATGCATTTATTACTAATACTAATTATAATATGAATTAATATTTAAAACTAAAAATATTATCTCTAATGAAAAATTAACTGTGTGAAATCTTTATTATACGAAAATATCTGCTTATAGGTTTTATCTTAAAATTGTCTTAAGAATATAATAATTAAATAATCATAATTAATTGAATAAGTTCATAGAAATTGTGTCAGTAAAAACATTAAACAATGTTAGGCATTGGTAATATTTAAAAGCTAATTGCAATAGTGGCTCATCCTTGGAAGTCAGAGGAGTCAGGCACTTTTGTACCATTTTTATACGAATCATTTAAAAGAAGCAAGCGTTTCTTGCTATTTGAAAAAGAATGACTACCATCGTTCCAGTCGTTTTTCGTCCTGATATGAGGTTCGTCTTCCATTTCTCAACGAATCAAATAACCCCGAGCAGTCACGTGATTACTAAAATCCTTTCTCATCCGTTCATTCTGATCAAAGGAAGTTCAATCTGATTTCACTCGATAAGAACAGTTAAAAATGGAAAAATAAAATTTTTAATAAAAAAATTTATTTTTTTAAACATGAAGGAAAGTTAAAAACTAAACGGTTGAATTTTTATCTAATAACTTATCAGAATTGAAACTCATTATGAAAAGGATTCGATTTTACTGAAATGAAAAATCTCAGAATAATGGGGAAGTAAGAACACATACTTTATTTTCAGTTTCTATTCATTGATTATTTTTAATTAGCAGAATAGATTACTATTTTTCATAGCAATTAAACGTTTTTTTTAATTAGAAGTGTACTGATTATACAAACATCATTCATAATTTCTTTTGTTGTAAATATTTTAAATTTTCTTTTAGAAGAGTGTAAAACAATTGAATTTAATTCGAAGTGTTTTATACATTTATCTCCCTTTTAAGATATAAAAAGGTTAAAATCTTAGAAACGTATATATATGTAACTAAAAATGATCATAGTAAAGCAAAAAATAATAGAAAGATATTAAATATGAAGACTTTAATTTAGATAGAAATATTATTCAAATTGCACCCCATTAGAAAAACAACGTGTATTAATAAACTATATGGAAATTCGAAAGCATTTTAGCATTTCATTTTTTTGTTATTAAGATTTCAGCAAAAATGTCAAGAATCTAAAAAAGTTTTTCTTATTTTTTTTTTTTTTTTCAAACATTGAAATAAATAATTTACTCTATTTTAAGCAATACCAGACTGTTTTGTCAAAAAATGCTGGAAACATCTCTTTTAACTTAAAGGTCATAAAGCCATGTTTCTAATTTAAGAAATAAAATCTAAAAAGAACTTTCAAATTCTTGCTACTTTTATTAATTTATTTTATTGAAAAAAAAATTAAAATTTATTTTTCAATTGGATCGTTATATAGACATTTTATGTCGAAATATATTTTCATGGGCATTTTATACATAGAGAATCAAATACTTTTTCGTACAGGAACACAGTTATGGAAAATATTTACTATTGATGTGTGAAATAATAAAGGATATATTGAATTTTTTTTTTTTACTTTAAATATTAAATTATAATTTTTATTAGAAACAATTCATAATATTAATCAAGTAAAATTGAATTTTTTAGTATAATATTAATTAAAAAATTATATTAACAAATAAAGTCAGTAAAATAATCATATTTGCATATTTTATTATGTATTTATATCATTTAAAATATGTCTTCACTTTTAATAATATAAGTAAAATCATACTTTTTACATCAGAATTTAAAAATTAATTTTTATTTTTAAATTAGAATATTTAAAAACATTTAAGAAAAAAGAGAAATGCAATTTTTCTAAGATAATTTAAAAAGTTAAATCGCATTTTTTAAAATCTTAATCATTTATCGCCATGTAAATAAAATAATTATTTGAAAATGTGCATATTTTATATTAAACAAATTTTTTTCTTTAGTTGGTTGTTATTTGTTAGTAAAAAATAAATTCGTTGAACCAACGACTTGGACTTGCATAATTTTTAATCTACATTTTGTTTCATAGAAAATGGTAAAATTAGTGAAATCCCAGTTTTCAAAAATGAGAATTAAATAGATATTTTATGATTCGAAATCTTTGTCATGAAATTTTTTGCATGAAAAGATATTTCTAAATGTTTTTTTCTGATGTAAAGTATGATTTAACCTGGGCGCACGAATGGCGAGAAGCCATCTTTTCAGATGAATCCAGGTTCTGTGTACAGCATCATGATGGTCGCATCCGTGTTTGGCGGCATCGTGGTGAACACAAACTGGCAGCGTGCATTCGTCATCGTCATACTGGCCCATCACCTGGCGTGATGATATGGGGTGCCATTGGATACACGTCTCGGTCACCTCTTGTTCGCATTGACGGTGCTTTGAACAGTGCACGTTACATTTCTGGTGTATTACGACCCGTGGCTCTACCCTTTATTCAAGCCCTGCGAAACCCTACGTTTCAGCAGGATAATGCCCAACCGCATGTTGTCGGTATTGTACGGACCTTCCTTGATACGGAACATGTTCGGCTGTTGCCCTGGCCAGCACGTTCTCCAGATCTTTCACCAATAGAAAACGTCTGGTCAATGGTTGCCGAGCAACTGGCTCGTCACCAAACGCCAGTCACAACGGTTGATGAACTGTGGCATCGTGTTGAAGCTGCATGGGCATCTGTACCTGTACATGCAATCCAATCTCGGTTGGACTCAATGCCTAGGTGTATAACTGCTGTTATTACTGCCAGAGGTGGTTGTTCTGGGTACTGATTTCTCAGGATCTTTCCAGCCAAATTTTTTGAAAATTTAATCACTTGTTATTTCTAGTATAATATATGTGTCCAATAAATATCATTTTGTTATCTGCATTTCTTCCTGGTGTGGCAATTTTAATGGCCAGTGGTGTATATATATATATATATATATAAACAAAAAAAAACAGATATTTTAATAAATTGTTCTACCGGTATACATTGCTCAAAACCTAAACTTTTTAGCTTTAAAATCTGTTTTTTAATTTTATGTCATTGTAAATTTTATGTATTGTAAAAAATATTTCTATTCTATACATATATAGATGTTGATATTATGTTTTTTTGAACGTTAAAAATTTTGAGGAATTACTTGATCTTAGGCGGGATCATAGATTTTTATTAACAGTTATATGTATGAAATAGGACTTCTATACTTTTCTCAGTCGTCAACTTTTTTAACTTAAAATATCGTTACGTATTTCTTTAAAATCATTTCGTTTTATCACAACAAATATATTAACAAAAATTTTTATCTTGAAGACTTTTTCTGCGAAAATATTCATCAAAGTCATTTTCTTACAAAAGTTGCTTATTTTAAAAATTTCCAATTCTAAAATTTTGCTGAGAATTATACACTCTAAATTGTCAAACAGGTTTATATGCATTCGCTGGTGTGGTAGGATTTAATAAATGAAGATAATAGGTGTGGAGACCACTCATTATATTTCCCGGCTTAACGTCATGTTCTTTTAAAGCAACTGGAGTACGTTAAATATGTCATGATCGCAATTCTTTTAAATTACGAAGACTTTTCTATTGCTATAGTGGCTAACTAGGTAACTGGTACTGTGGTCTAGGTATTTCAAGTTTGCAAGGGCAAAGATAACTCATTATATTTAACCGTAATTCAAAATTGCAAAGCTATTGATTTTGCTTTTGAATCATTTTAAGCTCTCTGAGACAGTTCATAAAATGCTTTTTTAGGAAAAATATTGGTGATCCTTGATTTTACAGTGTAAATCGTCATAATCAAATTGCTCTCTTTTTAAGTGCATCTGTTATTTACAATTTTTTTTAAAAATAAATTATTAAGATTGTGTCTTTATTTTAATTCAATTTGACTCATTTTAAAACTTCAAACATCCCCCTTCCAAAATGAATAATAATGGGGAAGCAATCACTTCCAGTTTCGAACACACTTAATTTAATGCTACAGATATATATTATTTTTATTTAATGATTTTCCTACTCATTTTCAATTAATTTAAAATAGATCTATATTTAGATGTTTAAAGGCAGATCTACTCAAGTATGTGTGTAGCGTAAAAAAATTTACTTAAACCTTGTTTTATGCTATTTAAATTGTTATGTTATTGTAATATGTTCTCCTTTTTTTCAAAACTTTCTTTTAAGCTTATGTATTCATTCTCAAGTATGATTTTTCCTTTTATTTTTAAAAGCTTATCATTCATTTTTAAGAAATTTCAATAATTTCTTTATGCAAAGTTAGAATAGCCGAAATATCTTGTAATTTTAAATTTAATTCTGTATTTAATGACAAAAGTAAGTGTATTAAACATCAATAAGTTTTTAATTATTTTTAATGAATCATTTGCACTTAAGATTTTATTTTAAACATATATATATATGTCGATTTCTTCCACACATTTTTAACCAGTTTTGTACGATTTCAGGATTTTTTTTTTTTAATATCGTTTCATATTAACATTATCAGTCTTTATATTTGCTTTGAAACTATTATTGCAAATGAATCGCGTGTAAAGTATAATAATTTTTCTGCGAACTAAAATATTTTAAGAATTTATTAACAAAAAATTTTGATTTAAGGATATATTAACAGAATTATTTTTGATTTTTAGATCAAAATAAAAGAACTATTAACAGGTTCCCATAGTCAATATGGGCAAGGTTTTAGAGTGCATGATAAATGTGATTTGAAAAAGGCTGACTTATCCGATCATAATTTCGTAAGATTTTCATTTAACTCAAGATTATTTTTTTACTGGTAGAATCATATGAATATAAAATGAGTAGCAGTTTCCGGCCTTGTTGCGGTAAATGGGCTAATGTACTTACTTACTCAAAGGGGCCCACCATTAGAAATAAAGAAAAATATTGTCGAAAAAAACTTAGGAGCCTTAATTCAGAAAAGTGAACTACGCTTCTATAATTTATATGAAATAAACATTTAATCTAATTAAACAGAATGAATGAGATTCTACTGAATAAACATTTAAATGTACTAAATAGGGTGATTTTTAATTGTTTTCACAAATTAAGCAAGGTGAAAATATCTATCTACATAGATCACATTCCACTCTGAGAGACAGAAAAGAGGAATATTAGAATTCCAGCCTGAACATGCAACATTGTTCGGAAAACGAATGAACGATATCAGAAGTTACACAGATTTACAGTTTAGTTGAAAACTCACAGCAAGTGCCATTGCATAGTTGACACCAGCGAAGCAATGAGTGCAGCACTTTCTCGTCTCGATGCACACATTCCTGGTGTCGTTTTAATTATTTTCGCGGCAGCAGTGATTTTTGCCATCTGAGTCCACAGGCATTTCGTACACTAAAGATTTCACGTGCCTTTAGAAGAAAAAAACCCAGTGTGTTGAATGAAGTCAGATGAGCGAGGCGACCAAGCCAGCTGTCAATCATGTCTGAGCCATCGTGTGGAATGTAACATTTAAAAAATTACGAACAAGATAGAAAGAAATGCTGAAGAATCATCTAGCATAAAATACTTATCTCTCTATATGGAGAACGGAACAATCTGTTATAAACAGGAAAGCACTTGTTCAAAAAAGATGTAGCAAGTTGCGCTAGTCAAACGGCCTGGCATGATGTAAGAAACTACTAGGTAAAATATAACTATTCAGATTTTTATGGAAATTTTCTGTTCCTATTTACGAGTGGTAGTGCAGTGAGGATTGCTATCAAACTTGACGTGTTGATTGCGCATTTGAAAATGCCTTCTCTGTTGAATGTTGCCTTATCAATAAATAGAAAGAATGTCTTAATGCTTGTTTTATGCTAATAAAAAACTAATGCAAGAAATCGTTATTCTTCATCCCCAGCATTTATATCACAAAGTCCTGCTTGAGATAATCATTTGTGTACAAAGATTGCATTTTGTACATTTGCTAAGGCGTTCCTCGTGTAAAATACGCTGCACCAGTAGCTAATATATAACCATTTCCTATGCCAACATTCGCGTACTTACCAAAGAAGCCGATTCAAATCTGGTTAAAATTTGCTCTTCCATTTCTGTCGTTCGTACCTTTCGCGAATTGTTTGCATTGTTGTTTGAAACGGCAAACGAATTGGAATCGTCGATCATTACTGGAAAAGTAAGATGACTTGTAATACCACAAACTGGAAACCGTTGTTCGTTCAATTTTTGGGCTTCATGTCTATTCTCTTCTGCTTTGCTGTACATGAGATGGATAATTACTTATTCTTTGTATGTAAATTGCATCATGGCATTCAAGATAATACTCGAAGCGATGGCGTAGTGCTTATGTAAAAGACAACGCTTGCTTTGATTGACGTTCGGAGAAAGTCAATCAGCATTGCCTTAATTAGTCTTTCGTTATCTTGATCTAGTACCAACGAAGATCAAAATGATTCTCCTCAGTGAAAATTTGCAATGGTAATCTTGATAGTCATAGGAGATATACTACGTAGGCAGAAATTATATCAGAGGATGTGTCTTGATGATTCTCATCTCTGCCGTGATCATGCAGGATCCGTTTGTAAGCCAGAACGCAACAAGAAATTAATAAGTGAAAACACTGAGAACATCCAGGATGCCCGATAAAAATCAAACCCAATTATTCATGAATCGAATACATGATTGTCGTTATCACATGCAGTGTTTGCAAAGAGGCTGGTGTTATCGATCGCGTTGGTCCAGCATTACTCTAAAGTCGCACCTATCACCTGACTGGTAATGTTGAAGAAACAGGCAATCATTTATGTAGATATGCTTCTCCCGCAAAGAATATTTGTTAGATTTGGCTCATCTTAGAATACCCATTGAATCAACTGCTGTTTCATTTTGGGCTCATATATATAGATATATGATTTGTCATCTATTTAAGTGTTATACACAATATTTGATGCACCCTGAACGGACCCATTTTCTGTTTCCTAACATCAGTTGACACAACACTTATTTTTGAACGCTTGTCAGATTATGTGCGATCTAACTCAAACAATTTTATGTGGAGTTTGGAAAATAAGCATGGACTTTTAACAACTAGAATTTATTTATCAACTGTCATTTTTTTAGAATAAATATGGAATTATTTCAATAAAATAAATTCAAAAATCCACTAAAGAAAATTAAACGTCTGTAAGATTTCAATGATTTATTGCTTTTTATAGTTTGGATTCGTTTCATTTATAAAAAATATCTATTTGAAATGAATTTGATACTCCATACCTTGCATATTAAGTGTGTGTGTGAATAATGTTCTTATACACTTTCTTGTTGAGTTTGTAGTGAATAAAAATGATAAATGAATTACGTTCGCTTTCATGTCATTGCCAAAAAATCACTTTCACATCATTACCTGACATGGTTACCCCAAAGCATGCATGAAAGAGGTTTTTATCTGTATGAAAAATTAAGAGCCCTTATTTCCGATAAAACTCAGAGCCTTACCAAATTAATAGAAATTGTGAAATATTAAGGTTCAGCCGATTAATACATGCCCACAAGTTGATTTTTCATAACTTTTAGCGATCCCCAATAAAAACATTTGATTAATAGTTATCCATCGACAGTATCGTTTCTATAGGCAGTGACGATAATCATAATATGAAGTGTGGCATCATAAAGGAAACTGGATAGGTAGCTGAGCGTAAAACTCCAAATTTTGTTCAGCGCAATGATATCTCAGGCTGTATGTTTTCAAATTTAATTATTTATGATTTCTCTATAGTATAATATATTTGAAAAGTATCCTTATTTACATTTCTTTATGGTGTAGCAATTTTAAAGGCCAATAGTATATTATATATTATTTTGATATTTCCTACAGATCTTAAAAAATTGAAAAGTAATAAATTATATTATGTGCAAAAATCTAGGGAATGAATATCTAATTTTTTCCTAATCCACAACACTATGTCAATAATATTTAAAAAGAAATCAACATTTTTTTAAGGGTAACTTTTTTCATCAATTAAATACGGAAACACAAAATTTCAAGTTGATGCAAATTATTGAAAATCTAAAAGTTTCTATTTTCTCCTTAACTGATATAACAAAATTATTCATGATCTAGATTTAAAATGCAATTATTGAAAGTTTAAAAAAAATATCTGAAATTCAATTCAATAAATGTTACTTAATAATGTTAAAAAAACCAAGCTTTTAATTTATCTTGAAATTTTTCATTTTGGATAATTTTAATTCAGTAGTCATAAGAAGAAATCTTTTCTTTCAAAAATCAATCTTAAAAAAAAAAAAAAGTTGCGTCTTATAAGTTAATACCAATTTTTTAGTACCAGAATTTAATTTTCACACCTTCTCCTATTAGGCATCTTTTTTCATTTATTTTATATCCTAGATTAATAATTAACAACAATGCTTTTCAGTTGTTGCATAAGAGATGTGTAGGCATAGGCAAATAACATAGTTGCATAACATTACATTTCTATTCATAGCAGTTAAAAACAAACCAGTCAACTAGGCAAAAAGAGATGTACTACAGTTAGCAGTAAAAAGTTATATGGTTATATTACATATGGCTAAAAAGAACCCAATCCACCAACATCTGGCCACTTGCAAATACATTTAAATTACAAAAGAAAAAAAAGGTAAAAACCAACATAAAACAATTAAAATTCTAAAATTTTACAGTTTAAAATGCCAGAGGGGGAGTATGTAAATGATAGTTATTGTAGTAATCAATTATCTCACAGTTATTGTAAATGATATAAGTGTGCAAAGTATTAATTCTTATCAATTATATATATATAATACATATGAAAATTGAAAAAGCAAATTTACTGCTAATTTCAGATTTATACAAAATTGTATTTTAAAAATTTCCTACAATGGAAACTTTATTACTGATGTAATCACAGAATGCTTTATATTACATATACAATACTAGCATAGCAAAATATTAGTAGATCCAATGCAAATAAATTATTAGTCTCATGAAAATATATCTTCGCTATTAAAAAAAAAAAAAAATTATTTAGAATATATTTTTAATTTGGTAAGAAAATATATTTAAAATGAGGAGCCCTATTTGAATATTTATTAATACTACTTACTTTAAAATTTAAGAAAATAGTTTTAAAATATTCATTGTAAGAGTGATAAAATATCTTAAATAGTGAAATAATCTGTATTCTATTCATATTTAAATTTTTATAGCAATAAAAGCATGTGAATTTAAAAATTTCTAAATTTGTTTCATTTTTAGTTTTATCCTCCATATTTTTAAATTCAAGCTTCAATTTTTGTAAGAAAGAATTACTTTTGAAAATTAACAGTATTTTAAAATTGCTTTATAATACACCAATAATCTCATATAGATAAACTATCACTTGAAATTTTCAGGTACATCATTTTTCTCTTATTCTAGGATTTTCACTGTTTCAGATTTGTATAAGTGAGTACTGTCATCATCAAAGTTTTTATTTTTATTTTACAAGCACTCTTTTTAGCTAAAGTTCACTTAAAAAATAGAACAAAAAAATGAAAGTGGATAGAAAGAAAATTAACATTATTCTAGAACATTGTTGATTTGATCATGATTAATTTAAATGCTTTAATTCTACATGCAAAAATATGGATAGATTGATAAACTATAATACAATAGCTTATGAGAAATTCAGTTTTCAGGTAAATTTCTGTTCAAACATTTTTAATAAACAAATTTATTTCCTACAGAAAATTATAAATTCTTAATAAAACTGCAATTTTAAGCTTAGTTATTTAAAATAATTAAATCAAACATCATTTTATTATTAAAAAATTAATTAATTACATTAAAAATTGATTAGTTTTATATGAAAATGACTAAAGTGTCATTATCATATAAAATTTCTCTCCCCACATTCATTTATGCAATGGAATGGAAATCATTTATTTGAAACAAAAATGTAAGAATATTCATGAAAAGAAAAAGAGACAGTTTGTTTTTACAGTTAATATTTTAATAAAATCTTTTTAACAATTAAACACTTTAAAACGGAAATGTGAATCACTTATATCGCCAAATTTTGGCATTAAAATTTCCTGCTTATATACACACATATAGTAAATTTATTTTAGTACTGTACATAGATTCGCTAAATATCAAAATTATCTTTTATGATTCAACATAGTTCATACATGATAAATTACTTATAATCCTTTTTTTTTAATTTCTCTTTTGGAACATCAGTCAGCAAATGAAAGCACATGTAAAAACTTAACATATATGTTTAATCTACAAAATGATGAAATATGTGGAACAGACATTTTGAAACCACAGCACCCAAGGACAAAAACATTAGACAAAGAAGGGGCAATATACATTGTTAATCAAATGAAATTTAAGCATCACGAATTTTTTTTTTTTATACATAATTAACACAGCAAGAGTGAAGTAGACCAGCTGCAAAGAGTTCATAGAGTATTCAGCAAACATGAAAAATCAATGTCTATTTAATGAAATGTGGAGTGTAATGCTTTATAAATGCAAAAACATGACAATGAAAAATGTCGGATGCAATAGTTTGGTGGTTTTTTTTAAAAGTACGGAATAAAGACTATATGGACCATATAGTTGACATTTTAAAGACTTAATTCTTGTGTTTGATTTAAATCCATCTATTTGGTATTCTGTCAGCTGTTTCTTTCACTTTCATGCCAAACTTGAACCAGTTCTTCAAATAACTACAGGTAAAGAAATAAATATATGTAGAGCATGCGAACAAATGATAGTCATTTTTGCAATACATATAATTTTGTCAGCATATATAACTTTAATAAATTAAATAGAAAATATTTATCTTAAATGGTGTAAAATTTTCACCACATTTTTAAAAACACAAGCACCAAACTTTGTTGATTAATTAAAATATTAATAAATAATTTGAAAAAATATATACTGCATTGCTTAGCAAATAGTAAAAACGGCAGATATTCTACATTAGGAAAATTAGAACTTTATATTTAATTTTGATTAACAACAATTTGAGACAATTATAGTATCTAAAAAAGTAGTGGAACTACTTTAAAGTGCTTGATTTTGGATTAAAATTTAAATCATTTTTCATATTATCATTAACTAAAATGTTTAATTAATTCTTGTATTAATTTTTTGAGATTATTTTGCAAAGAACTTACAGAATTAACCCAATTATGATCTTCTAAGCAATCGCCTAATAAAGTATGAGATTCCCACATTTCTCGATCTCCTTTGACTTCATTCATCTACAAGAAATTATAAAACAAGATATAGCACAATAATTTTATGTATTATGAAGTATCTTTATTACAGGAATGTGTAATTTTAATTGTTATAAAAAATATGGATAATGATAAAACTGATTGGCAACATTTAAAAATAAGGATTCTTTTTACTTTATATAATAAATTAAATCATATAGAAAATGCATAAGGATATATTCAAAATAATGTATTAGTGAAAAAATCAGCCATTGCATAAAAATTAAAAGTTTTTCTTCTGTAGCTTTACATACACTAAATTTTTTTGCCATTTAACTTCATATTCATATCAACTTTATAAATATATAAAATTTAATTCAATATATGAATTATACAATACTTACTTTTGTTCGACATTTAACAAAAAAATTATATTTTTGGTGATATAATCGGTTGTATAATGATACAGTTGTAGCACATTCTGCACACACAAAATATTGTGTCTTGTTTTTCGGTGAGGTTATTAGTGAATTCAAAGTTGCTGCATCATAGGGTTGACCATAAAACTGCAACAATTTTACTCCTTTTTTCTTCTTACATACCTATTTTTTCATTAAAAAAAATGTTTTTTTTAGTAAATTAAATTTTCAGTAGATCAAATATATCTTGTTAAATTCTGTAAAAAATATTTTCAACAAAGTATTATATACTAGAATAATATAGATTAGAAGAAAACTCTTCTTTGTTTTGAATTTTAAATGCAATAATTATTTAATTATACAATAGTTTAATTATTATATAGATTAAATATTGATTTCAATAAAAATTATTATTGACTTTAAATTAACAAAATATAAATATGAAATACTATTAATTTGCACAGAATATAGAACATACAAGCAAAATACCTTGAATTTTTCCAAGATTAAAAGTCATTAAACATTAAAATGATATTGGGAAATTCATAATTTATTGACAAGTAATAGAGAAAAATAATCACAAAACATGGGATTAACTTGATATGAGAATGGGGGAAAAAATTATGCCTACTTTAAATATCATACAAAGAGAGCCCACAGTGGCATGGTTAATTAGGGTATTTATTTTAGTTATCAGAAATCAGTGAGTTCCAATACTGACTCAAATGAAATTTTACCATGCTTACTAATGTGGTTGAGGAATGTTAAGTATATAAATAGTCAAATAGTTCTCCATTTGAACTGATAGTACTGGGGATGACAGGTCAAGCCTGGTGTCTCCTGCTTTTAAATTACGAAAACCCAGCACTGGGTGCTCAACTAGACAAAATGCTATCACTTCCAGATGAAATAAAGTGGAAGCATTGTGGATCTTCGCAGCGGGTGATCAGAATAATAATATTTGTAGACAGTAAACTTTATTTTTTTTTTCATTTTGAAAGACATTAAAAAACCCTAACACGAAAATTAACAAATATAGTGAGTACTTATTAGGAAAGATATCAAACAAAGATGAAAAAACAACCTATAGTTAAATTACAAGTAATCATACATTAACAAAAGGCTAATAAAAAGAAACAACAATTGAATTCCTATATACTGTATTATCATATACTAATAAAATACACTAAAATTAAACTTTGTGGCAGGACAGCTCATCAGGGAACCAAAAACTACAATGATCATATCTATATTCCTGCCCGAGGGCTGTGGCGTGTGAAAAATATCCCAAATTAGGTGGTCAGCTTAACACAAAACCCACAGTGTTTGGTTTCCAAGTATGCTTGGTACTCAGTTTTATCAACACAATGAAAGGTTGAAAAGCTGAGCCAATCTTTTCCAGCCCAAGAACAGAACATCAGAACCTGTGCGTTAAGAGTGTAAAATGCTACTACTATGACCCTGACTTAATACTGATCAAATAATGAAGTGAAATTACTGTTATAAGGTGACTACTAAAACATAACATAACAGCACCAGTACTTGGATATATTATAATTTAATAAGCTGTTCTAAATATTTTATGTTTTTAAGCAGAAATTATATGACAACTTAGTTAAATGTAGTTAGTCAATAATTGAATATTTGCTGTTCTAAATTGTTCTTAGAAAATATCTAAGAATTGCAAAACAAATTTATGCAATAACTTTTGCAGTATAAATCACATGATTAAAAATTTTATTGACAGATGTATACTGTAATTTCAAAATGTAACTCTAAAAATCAAAAAAATGAATTCATTGTATCAATTTTGAAGATGCAAAAATGATTTAATAATGTGTCTTATTTTTTATTATTTAAAAATTTATGTACATTTTTTATAATAATAAATGCCATAGGAATTTATAGTTGTAATGTTGAAGAAACATCATAATGACCAATATAGTCTGCTCAAAGATGTTTAAACTAGTACCAATATAATCTAGAATATTTTAAAACCTCAATAATATAATCTTTTTCAATACAACTATCTGTACAGTTTAAAATATTTGACTAATAAAATGTACATAATTTCATAAGTTAAAAATAAACACACCTGGCATTTATCTTGTTCCATAATACTATCTAAAATGTTGACATTTGGAAAAGTATGTGCACTTGATCTTAATTCTTCATCCCAAAAATCTCTATTCATTTTCAACTTTTTGGCATCTGTTACTGACTCTATTTCTTTAATGTTATTCAGAAAATACTCATCTGCAAATAAAATTGTTGTGGATTAATTGATGTCTCTTGTTATAAGATGAAAAAGTGCATCTTTGAATAAGAAAATAAAAATGTTATAGATAATTTTAATTATTCATAATATATATTTAAACATATAGTTTTATAATATTGCCAATAATGTTAAGAGTGAACTGCATCCATTTTTTATGAAACTCAATTTGTGACACCAATACAATATTTAAAAATGTCAAACATACCATTTTCTTTTTTAATTTCTAAAAGAAAACTGGAATCCACAGCTTGACTAATTAAACTTTGTAAGAATATGTCAAAATTCTCTTTCAAATGATCAAAATTTTCATCTTCTTTGACAGAATTATCTTTTTCAGTTGTGTCATCTTCAGTAGGTAGTGGGCTGTCCTTTGAAGAACTGTCAACAGTTATTAATGGAGTTGAAGTTGCAGAAAATGCACTGCAAATGAAAAGTTTATTATTCATAGCCCTTTAAGTGATGGTCAGTGTTGAATAAGAATTGGTATAAATTTATTAAAACATGAAATGCACAATAAGTTTCATTAATGAGGACTGTAAATTTCCTTCATTATTGACCATTTCAACATAATGTGCAATAAGAGATGTATTATTCGTAACACAAAATTAAGTAACAAAAAATAGCAATAAAATGTAATATGAGATTTATAGACTATGGCATATTGAGAAATCAAATTAAATACGAAAAATTAAGAATTAGTGCTTAAAAAGTGATCTTTAAAATAAAAAGTTATATACATATTAAAGATATTTTGTACATGAACAGCAAGTTGCCAAATAAAAATCTGTTAATCAACTTAATATACATAAAAACAATAAAAAATGTTTCAAATTGAATTTTTTTTAAACTTTTAAAATGAATTAATATAAAAAGTTAAAAATGTTTAATTTTATTATTGATTGCAAGCACATATATCGTTTCAAAAATTAGATTAATTTACTTTTATTCCTTTCAATTGATATCATTATTAAATTTAGTCATACAAACTAATGTACAAGTAATTTTTTTCCCTTTGTACAGACAGTGCAAAGAAACTTTATTTGTTGGAAATTAAATATTTTAATTTAAAAATATTATGTGTTTGAGCCACACAATCATATAAACTTGTGATGCTCTAAAATTGTTTTTTTCTAATTAAAGAAATTGCAAATCTCTATTATATAAGTAATTATACAGAATTCTTATAAATAATTTGCAATAAGAATAAAAATAGCTCAGCATGTAATTAAATACTTGTGCAAAATTTTCAATGGAAATAAAATTCAAAATAAAGTTAATAAAAATAAAGAAAAAAGGAACAGAAAATGTTTGGCTAAGTTAACCCGTGAAAAAATATTATACAATAAACTAAAAGTAAATTTTTAATTAAAAATGATAAAGAAATTAATACATTGATGTAAGAATTCCATTCAACTGCAAATAAATAAATACATCAAATAAAACTTGAGGAAGACTGTCATTCTGTTTTTGCACTGGAAGCATTTTATTTTTGCACATAATTAACTAATTGCTTCAATGATGAAACAAAAAATTGTTTGCATAAAACGATAAGAACAATTTGGCTGATTGTTATATAGCATTAATAATACAATATAATTAAATATACAAATAGTATTACAAATCTATAAACATCAATGCTTCAAATTATAATGAAAATTTAAACTATTGAGAAAATTAAAATTATCAATAAAAGATAACTTGTGATAGTTAATAATAAAAATAGCTGATCATATTTAACTGAAATAATATTGTTAATTATCTTTTTAATAAGTTAAAGTACTGACATCCTTTATAATAATTCATTCTGCAAGCATAATAGAAATTCATAGGAAATAAATAATTTTAATTGGTGAAGATAAACCCCTTTTTTATTTTCTGATGACAATGCAATTGCATTTTAATTTTGATAAATTAAATTTTACCATGAAATAACCTCAAATTAAAAAAAAAAGTGATACAATATTTATTAAACATTAGGTTACTATAAGAATATTTTTTTCAATGATATAGTGCAACTTTATTTTTAAAACAATGTCAAAATAAAAATTTGCTGGCATGCAAAAAAATACATTTTTTTTGGAGATGCTAAAAAAATTAAAAAATGTTTAGCTGAAAGAAATTCATTATCACCAGCCTAAAAATATTATAAATAATCCATAATGGTGCTTGACTAATAAAAATTAAAAAAAAAAAAAACCCTCTATCTTACAATCTAATAAAAGAAGTAATTTATTTGCACTAAGACAATTTAAAATTAAATAATAAATCAGAGATTTGACAAAAATCCAGCAAAAAATCGCAGCAAGTGTATTTAAATGGATCTACTGCAGTATCTCTGTATATGCCCACTTTTCATATTATTAATTTCTTTTTTACATATAACTAGAATTTTACTTAGAATCAAAATATCTAGACACAGTAAATTTTGAATACTTTTGTTAATCGAATTTTTTTCATACAAATGAAATTTTTGGATGTGCTTATACAAAACAGAAACATTTCTATACTTTTAAGGAATAGAGAAAATACATAAGCACTGTGATTCTCATGACTTGTTTTATTTTATAATATTTTTATATGGATTCTTTGTTTGAGTGATGAATTTATTTAAAAAATGTATAGAAATAGGCTATTTATATATTTAAGCAAGATATTTTAGTAATTTCTTCAAAATAGTCATCCAACCTTAACATTTTTGACACACACATTTATATACTATTTAGATTCCTTTATTTAACTGAGATTTAGTTCAAATCAATATTTTCATTAACCAAACTGTAAATTTTGATATGAAATTGCATTCATACTAATATAGATCAATTTTACTAATTATGACAATCATAAATAATTTAAAATTCCTGATTAGAAAGTATCTTTAAAAAGTATGTAACTCTCTTTCAAATATACTTAAGAATTCTTTTCCATTAAAAGTACTACACATTACACTAGCATAAGTAGTACTACATTCATGTACTAATCAAGGGTACATTTTAAAACAAGGAATCAGCATTATTAAGAAATAAATATTACTTAATTTTAATCACTAAAACAATCAGTATTCTATAACTGCAAATATTTAATAAAGTAAAATTTTTAAATAAATGCTTTAATTAATAAATAAAAAAAATTGTTTTTTCAAAAATTAATATTAATAAGAGGGGAAAGAAAGGAATTTTATCAAAAAACAATAAAAAACTTAAACTGCGTAATAATATATGTTGAAACATAAACTTTTCAACATATTTTATTACAGTTACAAAACAAGAATAAATGATTAGTATGCAAAATAATTAATTTAAGAAAATAAAAAAATAGTCATAAGTTTCTGAGGTAACATTTAAATGTAATGTTATAATATATATATATATATATATATATATATATATATATATATATATATATATATATATATATATATATATATATATATATATCGAGAGTATGGCTTTCTCATTAGTTCTTGATATAAGAAATATTAAAAATAGTTACTTTTCAACAGGTTCAGATGGATCAGGTCCAAGAAATTTCACAACATGAAGTGATGGAGTACGAGAGATGAATTCAACTTTAGCAGACACATAATGATGAAATGAAAATTGATTCCAGGCAGCATACTAAGGAAGGAATAATATTTTGTAGCAAATTTCAACAATAGTATTCTAATATTATAGCAGTGATGAAGCAAATGTAAGCTGAATGCTTACTTTAAAAATTTTGGAAATTTTAAGAAGTAAATATATAAAAACAAAAGGAGCATAGTGCTAAGTTTAAGCAATTAATAGGAAAACTAAACGCATAGAAAAATAACGATAATAAACTATCATGACAAAAAGTGTAAATAAAATTTTTTTTAGCGATTCAAGAAAACTGCAACAAATGACAAAATGGAAATAGTGTGAGAAAAATATTATATTACAAACTAAAATGTCATGGGAGCATACAAATATTAAAAACTAAAAAGCCATATTTATTAAATGGAAGTTTATAAAAATAAAAACTGATAATTCTAAGTATTTATATCTATATATTTAACTTTTCCAATTATTTCATATTGATCTTAATTTTTCTATAAAAAGTAAAATTTATTAACTTTATCTAGGCACTATAATTTCCTGTGAATTAAATTGGAATGAAAAAAACAAAAATATTACTAACAATGTAAAATACAACTTACTGTGAAAGAACTTTGGTATATCAGAACCCCATTTTGTTCAGATACTTCAAAACGCTGTAACATATGTGTTCGTTTATCTACTTTCCAGATATATGGTGTTGCCTGATCTAGATCTGCTTTGGCAATGAGGAACCGATCCTGAAAGCATTAACAAAGGATTTAACACAACTGGAATACAAATAACTTAATTACACATCTTCAATGCTTAAAAATTTCTTAACTACCAAACAATGCTAATATGTTAATTTTTTAAAATAATGAATGAAAAGAAATTTCAGAAGAAAAATTAATGATAATAAACTAGGTAAAATAAAGATGACCTAATTTCTTGTGAAAATCTTACAAGATGACTTAAGTTTGTAAGATTTTCACAAGAAATATGAATAAAAAGAATGTAAAATAAATGAAAAAAATCAATAAAGTGAAAATTACCAAACATTTACATTAATAAACATATAATAGCCACAAAATAAGCAGATAAGTCATTTTATTTAAATATGCAGACTTATCACAATCTGTTTCAGAATAAAAATAAGTACTTATGTAAAAGCTTAAAATGAAATCTTAATATGATACATATTTTATAGTTAGTAATTCTTTAGTTTCATAAAGAAATTTACATTTCTTTATGTATAAAAAGATGTGCAATCTATAATTTTTGTATTCATAAATATTTTTTTTAAAAATCTGATAAGAAATGTAAAAAGGTCAAGACTAAAAAATCATGACAAAATCACATATATTCAATTATACTGCTTGTTCTGATTGATTCAATTTCCTGAAATTTTTTACTTTCTTTTACATCTAAAACTGAATTTATAAAAACTAATAAATGCACAGCACATCTGAGATATAAATTTATAGTAGGCAGTAGATATAGGAGCATATCATAACATGCTACTAAATCTACTGTAGTTCTGCATTTACACACACAATAGAAATGCATAAAAATACTTCCTAAATATTTCATTTAAAATGACATAGTTCTCAAAAGACTTTTAAATAATAAAAAACTATTACACATAATAACATAAAAATAAATTTTTAGTAAAATTTTATAATATTTTATAAATCAGTATTGCAATGTGCTTCTTAATATAATGTAGTTTAAAAATTAAATGATTTTTTTTCTGTAAATACATTTATACAAAATGTCAGAAAAAATAAAAATTTAGTTTTCATATATTTCGATGATGATATCCTTGAAAAAAATAAAAAGCAAAATGAAATTATGCCAACCAAAATATGCACACTTTTAGTTAAGAAATATACATTATTTTTTTTTATAAATTTTAACAGATTTATTTAACCTTATAATCAGAAAAATTCAAATATATATAGAAAAAACTACTGTTGTAATTAATCTGTTCACATTTGTAAATATGAAGTTACTGAAATTTAATGTTATTAATATAAAGCATAATAAGAAGTAATACGAAAAACTCATCAAAAGGAATCATGCTAACTTTTAATGCATGGAGAAAATTTCATAGAAGAAGAAAATCAAACAAAAATTTTTTCATAAATCATGAAAGAAAACTTATAAATTTGATACACTAACATTTAATGGAAAACAGGGAAATTACAAAGAATAAGTGAAGGTAAAAAAAAAAAATAATAATAATTAAAATTTATAAAAAATAAATTTGAAATGTAAATATAAAAGAGCACTTAAATGAGTTATATAAAATTTTTAAAAGGAAATTATTGGTAGCGAAATGTTTAAAGTCTCAATAAAAATAAAACAAGCATACATTTATTTTAATAAAATGCTAAAAGTAGTTTTTTTAGTAAATAAAAAATATGAATTACTAAAAGAAAGAACTTTTATGAAATAACTTAATTTGAAAAATATAATAACAAACATTTAACAACTGAGATGATAATAATAATAAAAAACTTTTTGCATATTGAACATATGATTGTAAAAAGTGGAATCTTTTCAGTGTTATTCAAAGAAACATTTTTTTATGCTTCAATATTAACCTATAGCAATTTAAATAATCTTGATGCATTTAATTTATAAACCATAAAATGTGTGTGTGGATCTAGTTTCAAAATTAAATTGTAACTGAAATATTTTTCAGCATGACAATAATAGTAAAACAAGTTACACTGAACAATGTTACGCTTAGATAGGTCAGTGTTAATTTTCCAATTTTGTGATTACTACATCATTTTTCATAAAAATAATATACTTGCAAAGAAAAAAGAATGTCACAAACAAAAATCAATATTTAGACAATAAAACTGGTAGTTTTGTTCTACTTATTATGTTCTGGATTTACCTTTATAGGAAATAATGATTTGGACAATAATCTGATGCATCATACTAGTCAATTCATTCTTACAAATAAAAATGTTTGCTATTAAGCAATGAACTATGTGAGAGAAAAATATAATAACAATTCTAAATTTGCAAAAACAATAAAACACTGGTCCTGAAATAGACATAAAATACATAAGCAGCAAGCAAGTATGGAAAACAACATTCTAAGAAACAGGAATTTAAAAAGTATTAATTGATATTCTTTTATTTAACTAAGCACTTTAATATGATGTTACAATATTAAAAATATTAAGCACAATGCACTAACAATTTATAAAATTGAATTTTAAAAATATTGTATAAATTTAATCTCAACACCAACACATAAGAATAAATAAATTAGAACCTCTGTCATTCCTTATGGGAATGTTTTTACAGAATAGAAATCACAGTGAATTGCGCACACACGCACACACACAAAAGTGCAGTACAAATAATTATCACTATAGGAGGATTTTTTTTTTATTTGCTTTTAACATTCATTAATTTTTTATGCAAACTGGAAACAAAAGCAAAGAATGTTTATAAATAGAAAAATGTATTCTCATTTATAATGAGATCAGATTTAACCAAAATTCTAAATTTTATCTAAAAGTATAGAAAATTACATAAATCTATATTTAATTGTATACAAAAAATATCAAAATCATGGCTAAATAAAATATAAACTAATTACAAATGAATTAACTATTTTATTTATTAAGTAAAATAAAATTAATATTCCACATGAATAAAGAAATGGAAATTAACATTCAGAGAATTTGTCAAAAAGCAGTAGAGAAACAAACAGGGAGCTTCTTAAATAGGCCAAACATTACTTTCGATTTTGAAAGTTATGTATATAACGAGAATTTTCTCAGAAAAATTAAAGAGCATTAATTTTGCATTAAGAAATTAATTGTTTAAAATTATAACTATTTTTTTCATTTTGTAAATATTTAATGAGAAGGGAAATGTACAAAATGAAAGAGTTAAACATGAGAAAAATGAATATGATAAGAAAAACTATTAAAGTTATTTTTCAATCAATATTTACTTACTTATAATATCTTCATATTTATTAATCATTTAGCAATATTAATTATTTTAGTAAGAAGTACATACAATTATGTAGTGATTTTATTAAAAACTCAAACCTTTGATTTTCAAAATTATTTAAACAATTAACTTTTTGGAAAAACCAAGAATTATATTATTTATCTATAGCTGAAATTATGAGGTTAAAAAAAGTTAATATCTATAATTATTGTAAATATATGTATATAATTTCATTAAAAGTTTTAAATTCACTCTCAAAAATTAATATTTAAATAATTAAATTCTAAATTATAAATCTATTTTACATGAAATCATTCAATAATGGTTACTGAACACATTCAGCATTTGGTAAAAATAAACACTCATTAAATGTAATAAAAATTAAAAATTCATCATATCTATAAAAATATAAGTCATCTAATTTTATATAAAAACTACTGAAGATGTATTTATAAGACACTTCAAGTTTTTTTTTTATTAGGTACTAGATATAAATATCTTCAAAAATGCACTTTGTTTGATATCAAAATATGAAAACTTTTTGTAACAAAGCTGTTATTCACTAATTGTTTGTTTTGAATAAAATTGAGTAAATTTATATAAATACATGTGACAATTTACTTTCATGTTTGATTTTATCATTAACATCAATTTATAATCTGCCACAAATAAAAAAGTACTTGAATTAAATCCTATATTGGTCATTATATATACAAACATATATTCTTATTTGCATTAACCATTATGTTCTTTTCAATAAAATGAAAAACATTGAATTATAAGTAAACTAAATTCAAACTGTACACTAATGGGAATAATCTTAAAAAATAAATCCTTAAATTTGTTGCAGCCACTTGAAAAACCACACTGCATAGTGAACAGCCTAATGCAATTGTAAGTCATTTTAGTGTCCACACACTGCTAACTGCCTTCTTGAAGGACTTTTTATAGATAATAGGCATACACAGGCTGCAAGGGAGGGAACCCTGAAAACTCAAGAATCAATGTGTCAAACATACATGCAAAAAGACACAACAATGCATTCAGAATATTACTTGGTGAAAATTTTGCCAAGTTTGATATTTTGATACTCATTCACTGTGAAGAACATGACTACTTTTCCTATTTCAAAAAATTAAAATACTAACTTTTTTGGGATAAATTTTAGTTTAGTATATAACATTAATTTTGACATAAGGTTTCTCATACTAGTATTTACAGTTTTGTCTGAAAGACAATAATAAAAAAATATCAGCTTTTTTATGATAGTCTATCAATTAAAAAATACTTGACATCAATTGAGAAGCAAAACAAATGTTTGAACATTTTAAAACATTTTTCAATGAAAATGTAAAAATAAATAATGTTAAAATGAAACTAATTTTTTTTTTAAACTTTATAATACTGCATATCATTTTATTTTTAGAAATATAGTGATATAAAACATTGGCAAACTTTTTAAATTTGACCAAGACTTAGAGATCATTTTAGTAACTTTTCTTCCTTATGACCTATTCCAAAATTACGGCTGCAACCATATTAGATTTTCCAGCTTTCAAATAAGAGCCAGATAAACTGTATAAAGGGTTTTTTTTGTTTTGTTTCTGTAAGCTGTAAGTTACGCAAGCTGCATAAATACTTGATACTATTTATACAGCAGACAAAATTATCAGATAGGTAATTAGTTTCAAGTATGTTTAAAAAAAATAATGCTAATACAAAAATCTACACTATAAATACATTTCAACTTCAGGAAGTTTTGCAAAATTAACACAGAAAACATTCATTTTTATGTTTAAGCACTTAAAAATATACATAAGGCAAATTCTAAAAGAGTTTACATTAGAGAGTAAATAATATACATCAATATTATGTAAATGACATACACTGTAAGAAAGATGTTAGGGAGGGAGTTTTTAAAATAGACAAAATACATTTAAATAACATTTTTCTCTCAATTTGTTACATAATTGAGAATTTAAGATACCCCAAAAAATGGATTAGGCTCTTTAAATTTTCATCTCTGAGTGTATGCTAGCTATAATTTTCTTATTCTATCGAATCCTTCTTGCTAATAATTCATTTTAGGAACCATGAAAATAAATCGTGTTAAAATATTTAGAAATAAGAAATTTAACAATACTTAACATCAATATTCAACATTATAATCATCATCTAAAAAGTGGTAGACACCACCACTTTCTAGATAAAAATAAGTTTTTAAGATATTCTGTTATTTATTTTATAAAGCATTCTAATATAAAACATATTTGGTGGTCGTTTATGAACAGTCAGTGAAATAACATTATTCAATTTAATTTAAATGAAATATTAATATAAGTAGCTTTTAATATGCACTCAGTACTAAATTTTTCTTAAAAAAACTGAGGGGAAAAAAATAAATACCTGAATTTTTTTTACAATATACCAACAAACATAGTTGCATAAAATCAATAATGTAAGTGTGTGAACATTATGCAGTTTTAAATAACGCTTTATTAATTAATTTTTGTTTAAATAATTAGAAGTTTTATTTCAATGCAAACTTAAGCATTCAAAAGATTTAGAGATCATCCAATATTTTCCATTCTTAACATGCAATGAGTTTTAATATATTGGTGAAATATTATATAGAAATAAAAATTCCAACTTCAAAGTTAAAATTGAACAGAGGTTTTTTTCTTTTTTATTGTCATGTTTTTTTGGGCTTAAACCAAAAATACTATTTCTGTCAAATAAATTATATTAATTTACATATTTTTGCCTTCTGCTTGCAAACTATAACTAGAAGAGATATTTTCATATTTCTATATCCCCACTTGTGAATTGAATCTTTCAATAAAAATAATTCATTAGACTGTGATAAAAAAGTAAAGTTTTAATACTTTTTATATTTACCAGAAAATATAAAACATATCTTTCATTAAAATTCATACTAACTATTTGTTGTACTTTATAATTGAATAAATTTAATATTTATTTCACAAGTGAGCACATTTCAAAATGACAACATTTCAAATGAAATATAGATTCAAAATTAAAATTAAAAGCAAAATTTTATCGACAAAAAAATATAATAGCATGCAATTTAAAATCTTATTTTACTTTAGTGTTGTTCTACACACATTTAATTTATATTTGCCTCCTTATACTACTTATTGATAAATGAAGAAACTTTAAAATACACAGGCACATGATTTCTATAAATTATAAACATTAATATCCAATTAATTTATGTATATTCAAATCAGTACCAATTTTTATCTGTAACAGCTGCAATATTTATAGAACTCAACACACTTCAAATTTCTAAGATAAAATTAAACTTATAACAAGTTTCCCTTTAAATTTTGAGTTTGATAGGAAGAATATAAATATCATTTGTTTAAAAAGAAACTAATATTGTTCTACTATCTGTTTTGTAGCATAATTAAAAATTATGTTAATTTCAAAAGAAAATCCCTAAAATTCATAATTTATAAATATTGTGTACAAAAAACATTAAAAAAGTTCCTTCATTCAAAAAATTTCACAATTTATTTCTAGTATACTTACAATGATTAAAATACAATATGCTTACTTTTAGATTTCAAATAAATCTTTAATTAAAATAAAAATATAATTTTTAAAATGCAAATGCATTTAATAATATATTAATAATAATCTGTATCAGCAAACATCAATAAATTAAATTGTGCATCAATATAAAAATGATATGCTTGATCTACTTCAGAATTTAATCTACACAATTCTTTTGAAAATTGCACATGAAAACATGATGAGATAACTTTTTATTGTCTATCTTCATATTCATTACAAATTTTATCAATATTGTTAAGAGTGTTTAAAATCACAGTACACTTATCCTTAAATGTATTTACAATAAAATTCTTAAGGACATGAAAACGACAGATACAATTAGCACCAGATACACAGATTATACTTTTGATGACACTTATTCCTGGAAAAGTTGTTGAATATTACATAAAATAACAAAGAAATATCACTAGCTATTTTTCTTTTTGTAGAAAACAACATGTGCAAAAATTTTGCAGCACTAGCATCCTTGTACAAACAAAAAAATTTGGAATTCTATAAGTAAATATAAAGCTCAGAAATTTCACGAGGGAAAAATGTATTAACATTTTCAATGTAACAACCACATTAATTTACAACATTAAGAGTAATCAGATATGTACATTTTAAAATAGAAAATACATCATTTAACATACACACATTATATTATATGACAAAACTTTTATAGTCATTTTCAAGACAAGAAAATGAGGAATAAAACGATATAGAAATTTTTATGCATTTCATATTAAGTATTTATAATTTATATTTCAAAATTTATTTATTTTTGAGCAAGTTAGGAAGTATATTATAGATAAGAACTAATAACATTTTTCCAACATGAATAAAATATTATATTTATCAATACCATAAACTGAATGCAATATGAAAATATTTGGATATGATAAATATTGAATTTTACGTATTAAATACATTTTTTATTAAGTATTTATCATTCCTTTGAACCTAAATACTAAGAAAATATTTATCATCATAGAAATCTAAGCATGATATTTTATTTTTTAATATTAAAAATTAAAATATAGTGTTACTAAATAAATTATTTATTTAAAAATATTTTTTAAAGTAAATTTGAAAAGCATTTTTAATAAAATTTTAGATCTCTAAAGATTGTCAACTGAACTTGTTTAAATAAAAAATTATTAATACATAATTCATACAGGTTGCCAAAAAATAATTTCCAAGAATTTTCCAGTAGGTGATAACATACACATATTAAATAAATGTATCTCTACTTATTATTTTTGGTCACAGATTTCTTAATTATTGATTACTTTAAAAGTAACTGACAACAAAAAATTGTTTTTTTTAAATACTGTATGGAATGATCCATATTTCAAATTTGAAGTGATTCACTAATATACTAAATATTTTAAAAAGATATATAAAAATTATTAAAAAAATTGTGATACATTAAAAATGAAAATTAAATAAATACAATAATTAATTATGTAAGTTAAAAAAATTAGTTTCTTCTTTTCCCTACTACAATACAAATAAGAATCCAGCCCTTTTGTGGCATCAATTTGATATTATCCTTAAGTACGAAAAACAGGAAATGAACAAAATTTGGTGCAATACTCCTGGACAAAAACATGCTAATATGATTAGCAGCTCTACTGTAAAAATTGCCCCTGAAATTCTCAAGTTCCCAAGAATGAAAATACAAACAGTTATGGACTTCATGACAGGGCACTATTATTTCAGAAAACACCTTCATAAAATTGGACTCCTTCACTCGAGCCAAAATGTAGGAAATGCAAGAAGGATGAGAAATCAGCACACCATATTATACAAGAGAGTAATGCGCTTGCCCTTATTCAATTTACTAATTTAGGCAGTCCATATTCTATAGAGTTACACCTGGGCTTCATTGAGGGATTGTCAAACTTTATAAACAAAGTAGGGGCCCCAAAAAATTTAACTAGGATTAATTGGGTTTGATATACCTGGTACAAAATGCTTTTAAGCAGAGATGCCTTATATCAGACAAACCCTATGTAGAAGAAGAAGGTTCTACAATGGCTTGTTTAACTGCACAATTAATGTTAAATTGGAAGTTTTTTCAATTTGACATAATTTATCACACATTTTTTTATTTATGTAATCAATCTATAAATAGTTTTTTATGATTTATTTTCAATTAATTTCATTAAGAATATCTTCAAATTTTTCACTTTTATATGCTGCTTTTTTTTTTTTTAAACAGTTTTTGTTTATATAAATACAACTCATATTTCTACATGACACAAATAGAATGGATACATTTTTCTAAATATAGCTGATACTCTTTTTGTTTTGATTATAATTTCTATGATACATAGCTCAATCAATCCGTTTTTAAAATTTTTGGTTATGAAAATTTCATTTGTAGAAAATCCATGTTTCACTGATATTGAATTAAGAAGAAATAGTAAATTAACTCTTTTATAAATAAAATAAAAACTTTACATAGCAAATTAAAATATATAAATATAACTTGTCTTCAATATGATCAAAACCATTTTTAAAATAATTTTGAAATTTATAATAGATGATGATAATTTATACAGTTATATGAAGGTAGAATTTATTTCAAAAAGGAATCTCATTCTAATCTGCTAAGGATCAGAAGTTCTTGATTTTTTCAATGACCCATCACTAACACTTCTTTCTACAATATTCTACATACAATATAATTATTATATATGGGATTGCATATTAATCATTCAAAGATAACATTGTGAGTTAATATATGAACAAACTAATTCTTCATTATGCTTTACAATTTTAGAGCTATTATTATCGAATAAATCAACAATCAACTTCTGAAATATAATAGATTCTATATAAACTTTCATTTACCCCAAAGCCCATCTGTACCGCATTGGAAATTCCTGCATTAGACAATAATAAAAGAAGCTTCTTTTAAAGAATTGAAAAATTTTCAGGAATCTGCTTAAACTTTCAGAAATCTACTTAAACTTCCAGAATTTTCTAGGAGATGTAAGAGCCATGCTTATTAATTATTAAATTGATCGTTTTAAGTGATATAATCATAAAGTATATGATTATATCACTTAAAACAATCAAATTTCATAAAATAGATTTTTTAATATATTGAAGAGCAAATTAATATGATGCATATGGTCATTCATTATCATAAATTGTTTATTAAATTCATTTCCTTTTCAAAAAAGATGATTTTGCCAGATGTCTTATTTTCCAAAAGTCACCTATATTTGTTTAACTATTAACTAGAAACTATTATTACTAAAAAAGAATTTCCCACAGTCACTTTTTACAGGTCAAGAAAAAAAGAGAACATTATTTAATTTATTTAGTTGCATTAGTACAACTGAAAGCAACAACTTTGGAAATAGAGAGACAATGGAACCATAAAAAAAAGTGAATACAATACATGAAGCAAAAAAAAATATATTTTTTTATCACAAATCTTTAATACTTTTATAAAAGCAGATTGAGTTTTTATTTTATCTTAAAAAATATACAATTTGCAGAATCGAAGCATGATCAAATGTGCTTAGTAATTAATTTAAAACCATCACTGTTCAAAAGTAAAAATCAATTATATTTTAAGATCAATATAAAATACCATTTTTTAAATATTTTGTTTCGCAAGGTTTTTTTATGCTACAACACCTTGAGTAATACAGAGACTTATTTGAATTAAATTATAAATTTATTGCATTAATATTTCAAATAAATATCCTACAACAAGTTCATTAAAAGGAAAATTCCCATGAACATTGTTAATTATTGTCAGGAGTTTTTTACTGAATATTTTAAACTAAATAAAAATAGTTAATTATTCACTTTCATTTGTAGAACAATGAACATTACTATTATAACTTAAGTGTATAAAATTTAAAATATAAAAGACAATTTTAACCAATGAAAATTTATAAATGATAATTTTTTTTATTATCTTATAATAACAAGGTAAATTTTAAATAAAAAAATATAAATCCCCCCCATTGCAATTATAATCCTTGAACTCAGAATTTCTTTTTTAAAATATAAATTGAAGTAACTATTTTAGAGATATATTATTTGTTGCAACAAACAAATAGCAGTTTTAATCTTTTTCCTAGATAGACATTGAACATAAAAAAATTAATAAAAATAATAATTCATTTATAATACATAGTTGGTTTCCAATGTCACATTTTAAAAGCTTTATTTAACAGACATTTTAAGATGTACACAAAAATATTGATGTATGCAAAACTACAAAATCTAAAGTACAAATTTTTTCCAGTTGCAAAACATCTTTTATAACTACATAATGTAGTTACAAAAGATGTTTTGTAACTGAAACACACGTTGTGAATTTCATTCTTATTAATTAATATTTGGAACCACACAATAAACATCACACGATTAAAAGCTTAAATAACTCTATACTTTAAGTAATTCATTGGTTTTTTATTTTAAATGATTTTTTCATGATTATCATGCAAAACAAAAATGAGAAATTGAAAAGTGAGCAATACAATGTTGTGAGACTGATTTGCAATTTGAAAATCAGATTAATCAGTTCCAAATAATAATTAATTGAAACAAATAAATTTCTCATTTAATGATTAATTTATTGGCTTTCTTTAAAAAAATTGGAAAAACTAAATTTAAAAAAAATTTTGTGTTTCAAAGTAAGTTAGAATTAATTACAATTACAAAATGCTAATTCAGTAATTGCAAATAAAAGAACATTTTGTTTAATTGAAACTATGAAATTATTCAGCACTCTCAGTGATTCAGAAAGAATATTTGTGCATTAGTATGCTTTGAAATATTTCAAATTCAAAAATATTGTGAACCATACAAATATATAAATTAATATTTATCGTAACATAATTTACATCCAAATCAAGAATGCACATAGTATATTAAATTAAACTTACAACAGTTTCTGGTTCTTTATCCTTCTTGCTTTTCCTGGTGCTATTGCCTTCTTTCTTTTTCTTTTCTTTTTTAGGAGGGTCTTTTTTGACTGGTTCTTTATTTGGCTTCTCTTTCTTAATAGTAGGTTTTGCTCGCACTATTGTAATGGATGGCACAATCCTCTCATCATCTTTACCGTGGATATCTGAATACTTTTTTCTTTTGGGAGGGGGAGAAGAGCTGGTGGGCCTGGGTGAATTTTTTGAAGATGATCTTTTACCAGGTTTTGGACCACGTTTCTTGCCTGATGTTTGAGGGACATCTGAAATCTAGTATCAGCATTTCCATTAATTTATTATTACTGATTCAATAATACAAACTTATTCCATTAAATAATAATGTAGGGAAAATAGTCCCTAGCATGCTAATGAGTAACTTATTCAGATAAATTTCAATACATTTGAATTTCTGTTTCAAAATTGGCTGAATACAGTCAAATCACGTTTAGGCATACTCATAATTCAAACAATCTGAACTTCCCTTTTTTTCAATTAACTAATTTTTAAGAGTCATTTTTGATCTCCCTGAGTAAGTAACTTAAATACCAAAAATGAATGTGATCCTGTGAGGAGCCTTTGATTGAGATTGGATATGTAATAGTAGAAAAGTTATTAACATTAAAAAAAGGAACAAAATGTTTTTCCTAATTATGATTTGTGTTTTGAGACATAGTTGAAAATGAGCCATTAACTGAAATACTACAGTAATTATAAGCACAATTTTAAGAATTAATCCACACTTAAAACTAAATTTAATATATATTAAAATAACATTTTAATGTATATTAAATGTTAATTTAACAAATCAATGGTGTAGTGGTCAAGATTAAATAATTTATCTTGATTATACATTTAATTTAGTATCTGTGCACAAAAAAACTCAACCTAAATTAAACAGATTTATTATTCTTGGATAAATTGTTTTATAATATCATTTAAAATAATTTTTATGACATTATAAAACAATTAATACAACAATGTTGTAATGCTTTGTAGTCATAATTTCACATTCCTATCTAAGATGGCTGTTGTCAATAATTTACTGTTTGTTGGCATGGACATTAATTAGATAGCTGTGGTCAACTCATTATGCAGATCTTTTCAACTTTTTAAATTTTGTGAAGAAAAAAATCTAAAACATTTACAAGTTGTTAAAAAAACAGCAAGTTAGTTTTAAATATTGATATTTTATAAATAACATATTTAATAACTGATTTATATGTTATTTAATAAATTATTATAATTTATAAATAAGTTAATCATAATAATTGATTCTGTAACAAAATTAAGTTTTTCGATTTGCATATGGGCAAGGGTATTTTCATCAATTAACAATAAAATCATTTTTTTGAAGCCAGTAACAGAAAAATTAATAATCCTACATAAAGTTTTTCAAATCTTCCTATAAAAAATGATTATATATCACATGATTAATTTTCTAGTTTTCATCTGAGTTTTAAATTTTTTATTATTATTTTAACATGTAATTCGATTAAAATTTAACTTTTAAAAAGACAGAAAAGGAATTATAAGGGGGGGGGGAAAGACTTCTATGCTTTATAAAATAAACAAAGTATTTTATCTATATATATATTTGAAAAGAGACATCATTAAAGTCATCAACTTTTAATTAAAATGACATTTGAAAAAAACGTAAAGAAATCTTCAAAATTATAAGTACAGCTATATGTGATTAAGGTTCTTATTATTAGCTATTGATAACTATTCCAGTTGTATTTGAAACTCTCTTTACATAATGTTAAATGCAATTAAACTAGAACTTACATTGAGAAACACAACTATAAGATTTTAAAAATATATGATACATTTCAGAAGCCAGATTAATTTAGTTTGTTAAAGTTTTATAATATTGTTAAGATGATATTTTTTTGCTAAATAAATTAGGAGGAAATTTTTGATGTTACACACAATTCAGGTGTAAATCAATATTAATGTTTCAAAATTTTTCAGCTGATATTCAGAAATTATGGTAATAAATGTTTATAATATTACATAAATTTCTACACTTATTTTAATACATAAAAAATATTAAAAATATAATGGTACAATAAATACATTTTTAAAACTAAAAACTCAAACATAAAGTAAACAATGTTTAATGGGGAAAAAAACTGCAATTTTAATGTTTCAAAATTTACCTTGTTAACTTTTCCAGTCCATGTTGGATCAGAATCTGAATCATCAAGATTAAAATCAAAATTATCATCAAATCCATCAGAAAATTCAACTGCATCCACTTGATGGGACGGACCTAAATTTAGGGAAATTTACACTACAAACCAAGAAGCACGCATTTTGTCTTTATTAAAAGTGATTAAATTTTTAAAAGCAATGTAAAAATATTTATGAAGGAAATATTAAAAATATATAAATAATTTCATATTAAAAAAAAATTTGAATACAAATATTTTAAACAAATGTGGGTTGCTTAAAAAAATTAAATATTTATTCAATTTACTGAAAAAAATTAATAAAATGAATAATTATGATTGAATAATTTTATTGACCATAAATAGATTGAAAGAAAAAGTAAAGGCTAGTTTTCTATTTTTTATGATTAAATTCTTTCCAAGTAATTTTCTTGATCCTACTACACGATTACAATCTCGTTTAATCTTTCTTCTATCATTTTACAACTGCCACTTATTTTATAAGTTTTTACTAGTTTTTCAATGTGTTGTTGATTTAAATTACTTGCTCCCTCTAAATGCAGACTAATTTTTTGACAAAAGGGGAATTTTTACTGATTATAATACAAAATTTAATACTTAAAAAGCTGTTTTTAAATAATCTATGCAGAAATGGTTTATATGTGATTTACGAATATAGTGGAACTCTAAAAACCCAAATGAAAAAAGAAAATCAAGCAAATGCAAAAGTTGTATTAATCTTTGGTGATGAAGAGCTAAAGCTAGAGCTAAGCAGTAAGGATTGCTTTCAACTTCACAAATAACAGGTTCAAGCATTAGTCAGAATTAATGTTTGTTTGGAATAAAGAAATGGCAATATAATCACATTGAAGACTAATTCACTTAAAAAATATTCAGACAATGAAAAATTTTCAGAAAAAATATCACAAAATTTAATAAGCCAATGATATTTCATGGGCTTCTTATTAAATTTTAATAAGTATTACAAAAAGCATTCAATAAGTAAATACAATAGTGACATCTTTTGCTTCTGTAATTTCCATAATTAAACTTAAGTGTGAGTGTGTACACAAATATATTCATATTTAATAATAAGAATGTTGATATACAGTTTTTATATTCTTATTTCATATCTTTACTTCACAAAATTACATGCTAATTCTGAAGAACACTTATAGTTAGAAAATATTTTTATGACATTCTTCCATAGCCAGTATCCATATAATACATTCCAAAAATTTAACAGGGAAATTTTTGGC
>JAPDSC010161104.1:0-18378 GCA_026290005.1 Latrodectus geometricus
AAAATTAAGCCCTAACTTTTAATGAGATGCATTTTAACTCTGAATGCAGTAATACTGAATACTTGCCGGAAATCAATTAATAATATATTAGATTAACAGTAATTGAGCTTCCATATTGAAGTTCATCAGGTAATCAAATGCATTATAAAACTAGAAGCTCTCATCATAAACTGAGTTGCTAATAGGTTGCACTTTATTCTCCGTAACATTGTTTGACGTGCTAACTCTTGATGGCGCGTGTGAAAATCCATCATATTAATGGTCATTAATACTCGAGAGTTGGTCATTCTACTTAGCAAATCCATTTATATTCTCTAATTTACATAAACACATTACACTCCCTTCATATTCCCTTGATAATTTTCAGCTCTATCTTGAAAGCTACAACAGCAAACAACTGCATGCGTGAAATAGTTTAACCTGATATAGAGTAGTAGGCAAAATGAGCGATACCTCTAGTATATATATGTATATAAGTCACAAATATATATGTATGCATATTTATATACATTTAGGTAGTTATTAAACTTTCTATATAATATTTTTATTCCTTAGTTTAAAGAAAATTTAAATGAATTTTTTGATCATGGTTTAAAAGTAAAATAAATGTGTAATAAATTAAATAACTTAATCTAAATTTTAAAAAATCGTGACCACCTTTACTAGTGAATTGATTATTTCCAGAATTCTCTTGAATTGAATAATTATTTCTTCTAGAATTGAATTATTAACTAAGATAAAATAAACTCTCACTAAACATCATAAGTATTTATTTGCAATATGTTATATAAGTAAGTAAGGACAATTAACTGTAAGTAAAGATAATTCCATAATATGGATAACACTATATTTTTGGATTATTCTTTCATCTGTGTTCTTAAATTGAAATATTATAGTTTATAGAAACTTATATTTCTTCTATTATTATATGTGATTTCTAATGAGCATCTGATAACTACTTATAAATTTTAATGAATAATAAGAGCTTTAAGTTAAGCTATTCAGACATCTAATTCAGATAATTTACTTTCTGAATACCAAATATTTGTTAATAAGATTTTAATAATAAAATAAATTGTAATATTTACAATAAATGTTCCTCAACAATTTTCACTTTTCTCAATTTGTTAAAATATATTTAGTTTTTGTTTCGTTCCAGATATTTTTACTCAAACACATTATATGAAACAGTTATTTTATAAATTATTTGTATATTTTGATTTCTATTTAAATAATATATAGAAAATGTGCAATAGTTAAGTTTGGACAGTCAATATTTATAGTAGCATATTTATACCCATTTAAAAAAAGAAAAATATTATCATCAAATTTTTCTTATTTGAAATAAGATAATGAAGCATTCAGTGTTTTTAATTAAAATTTACTAGCACTAAAACTATTAAATAAAATTTATAAGCACTAAAGAAATGCTAATAGACTAATTATATCTTACATAGCCATATATTAAACTATTATTAGTTATATGCTACATAGTCTTAAGTTATTAATTTTCATTTAACAGTTTATCAACAAAGTTTTACAAAACTAAATAAAAAGCTGATTATGTTTAAAATAATGTATTTTTGTGTTAATTCCTCGTTTGCGTAGTTCCTCGTTTTACAGTGGAGATTTTTAGACGTCCACTACAATTTAACATTTTTTGGTAATTAAAAAGAAAATTAAAAGTTTACAAAAAAACTGAAACTAAAATATTAATTAAATAATTTCTCCATAATATTTAATGGATACTTAAGGCAGTGAACACAAAATATAATAGGCTTTTCATATATTATGAAAAGGGTATATGTTAACTTCAACAATAGCTTCTAAGTGCTTTCATTAACTGTTTCTTATTTTTATTTATTTTTGCACTGATTAAAGTTATTTATTTGTGTTCTTTAAATCATTTTGTAATTTAATATTTTTCTAGTTATTCCAAGCACAAAAAGGTATATTATAAAAGTAGTAACAATTAGTTTAATATTGAAATGCTCGTGCACGTTACTCAAAGTTGTTTTCTTTCTTATTAACTTGAAGTGCCTCTCACGTTAATATGTTTTTGATAGCACCTTTATTTGCATTATAATAATTGTAATTTACTTCATTTTCCAGTCTTTCTGCATTTGCCAAATAATATTTCACTAATTAACAATAATCAAATCTGAAAACTAATCAATACCTGTAAATACAAATATTATTCTCTCCCTGATTTTTCTAAAATATCAGTGTTATTTAAGAATAAATTATGCAAAATAATTCTGACTCGAAATCGGATTGGAAAATTATTTAGTTTTATTATATTATTTTATACCCATTTTTTAATTAAATCTTTTTTCAAAATGCAAAAATAATGAAAGAAATCAAGTAAAAATATCATCTAATATATAAGTTTAAATTTTCCAAAGAATTTCTAATTGATTTTATTTAATGCATCTCAAATATTTAAATTCTGGGTAATTTAATATTTTTAAGTTAATTGTGAAAAATCACTTTTTATTATTGAATGGATTTTTTGCGATATAAATAACAGACAAAAATATGAGGTTTTAAGTTATACTTTAATATAAATATGTTATATTTCTTCAAACGGCAAATTAATTTCTTATTAATGATTCACACTTTTTACCATTATAATGAGTACTGTAACTAATTATATATACAAAGTGACCATTAGATTTGGTCGTAAAAATAACTACAAAAGAATTTACAAATCATATTAAACATTATTTTGAACAAATAATAATAGTTTATTTTATGCATCCTCCAAACTAATCTATTTATTAGGAAATATGTGAAACAATTTGCAAAAGTCAAAATAAATAACATATAATTTTCCACTTATGAAAAATACATTTTTAAAACGAAATTAGACAATAAATTGCGAAAAACTTTCAAAAACTCATTTCTCTTTAAAATAGGAAACAAATTTTCTATATGTAATTATGCATAATTTCTTTTTCTAATAAATTACTTCTTTTTATGAAAATGGGTTATAGAATTTTTAGTTTGACTCTTCTCTAATACAGGATATTCAAAATTACAGTTTAGATATTTTATTTTTCATAAAAAAACGAAACGTAGAATATATAATGAATATTTAAATTATCATTATATAATTATCTTTTTACATTTATGAGGAAATGGTTAGATAATAAATTCCCCTGTATATATAATTCATAAAGCATATAACAAAAAAAATGGTTTTATATTTCGGCATTATAAATTTTGTTTTAAGAATGATGTCAGACTCAATTTTTTTCCAGAAAAATAATGTAAGTGTTGTTTGCTAATTTAAATTACGTTAGAGATAATTAACTTGCTTTGTTCAAAATGCATTAATATTATAAACCTGTTTTATTTAATGTAACAGATTGACTAGTTTTTCCTTTTCAGAAATTACTAACACTTTTTGTATGTATGATTGTACATCTTCTAAAAGTCTTTTTAATGCAATATTCCAAAAAAAAAGAAATAAATAAAAATGTATTAAATGCTTTTATCTACATCCTAAAGTCTATTTTATGTCGTTTGCTTAAAAAGTTGCAATGTTTACAGCCTATTAATTAGATGAAAAGTAACTAGATTCAGGTATCAAAACATACAATTAACAACTCTAAATGGCACCCTCTGTTTAAATACATTGAATCACAAAATAGTTTCTTAAAATAAATGTTTAACATTGAAGTTAGCACAAAAAAAAAAACAAGTTTAATTGCTTTGCTATTTGTCTTTAGGTTATTCTTATTTTGAGTTGCAATTTTTTTACCAAAAACAAGATTGAAAGAAGTTGCCTTAAGATGCAATTGCTTATTCAGAGAATTTTAAATCCTCCTAATTTGTGAAGCATTGTTTACCAAATCACCTATCATGTGTTATGTTACACAAAACATGGAAAATGTCTATTTGAAAAGCGAAATTCAGTAAATATTTCTCACATTTGTTTATTTCTCTAAATATAAATATAATGCACAGCAATTAGATTTTATCACATAATCCTTACCTCATATGTGTTATTCTTACTTAAATGTTTCATTACAAGGAAAATGGCCACATGAAAATATTTATATGTATATTTCATTTAATGTTTATAGCAAATACAATAAAAATTTTGTTTCCCCTATTGTGATAGGTTCTGAATTCATAAGCAATTTTTTAATGGCATAATGTAATATATTAATATTATGTTTTCAAATGAACATTGTATAACTTTATTGGCTTTATTATTGTATAAAATTATTTCGTTTAATTTAGGAAAATCCAATCAGATATTCTTAATCCATTCACGTACTGATTATGTCGCTACTTAAAAAAAAATATTCATATATGTAATTATAATTTTAAAATAAAAAAATCTCCAGACTTTATTCTTACATTTAAAATATTCACATAAATGAAATTCTTCAAAATAAATAATGTTTACATAACTATGCATAATAATAATTTAAATAGAATAAAAAATAAAAGGAATAAATTATAATATGAATAAATCTAAACTTTTATAATGGTCAAAATGTTGTATTACTGGTCAAAAATAGAATTTAGAATGGTCAAAAATACTTTATTTTATACTTTTCTTGATTAAATAACCTATACTTAGTGTGTTCACATTATTTGATATAATTTCCAAATTAATGATGCTTACAAAAGTCTAATTTTAAACAGAACTGCAAAACTTGCTAAAATAGTAATACATTTTATACGTTTACTCAATAAAATCTTATTAAATGATCAAAATTTGTAAAGGACTTTTTCTCCTTTTTGGACTTATCAATTTATGAATAGGATTGACAGCAGCTACAATTGTTTTCTCTCTAAACTATTACTAAGCAATTTATTCACATTGCTATTGGAAATATATGATTTTGCGCTGATACTAATCCATTTCAGCAAAAAACATATAAACTTTGACAAAAATAAAAGAACCAATATTTGAAAATATTTTATAAATATTTGCTTATTTATAATTTGTATTATTATATAATTTTTAAAATTCCTTAAGGGTCCATAAAGGTATGATACCAGTTCAAGAAACGAGTATGTATCCCGAAATTTATACTTCAAATTTTTTGTAACTTTCAATTTATTGATTATTCGCTTCATTTTCTCAAATATTTCGAAATTGATCTTTATTACGTTTACGGTATTAATAAATAAAAAGTTTAGTACTGAGAAACTTAAATTCACTATATGTTCAGCACAATTACTTTTATTATTCACAAAAAAATTGCTATACAGAAATATTTATCTATAACAACATCATTTTTTTCTAAGATATTGAACTATTTCCTATAATTTACAACTTAAAATTTCCATTATTAACTGCAACATTTAGAATTCACTAAAAAGTATGATGGTAGAAAAAATATGCCGTTGTTATGAAGTATAATATTTTAATTTCTATGATATTGCATAAAATTCCTATATTGTTAGCTACAATTGCAAATACAAATTTCTTTATATGCTAGTTTTTTTATCAATAAGATGTGGATACTAAATCGTAGATAGAACTAAATTAAAATTTGAAATAATTGAAAATTTTGAAAAAAATGCGTACCAAAGGAAATTTTATTTCACTTTTTATAAAATATTCTAGTACACATTTTAACTGAAAAAAAGGAAAAGGAAATATCCAATAAAGACTTCATCAGATTAAAGATATTTTATTGTGATTCTTGTGTAGGATGCGAAGGATGCTTAATGAGCTATCTAAAAGGCTAATATTTCTGAAAATGCAAATTTATTGTATTTCACTTTACAAAAGATATATTTTATTTTAAATCACATGATCCTAATTTGATAGCTGTTAATTAATTCCCTTAAAATCGTAGATATAACTTCTTAAAATTAAAGGCTAATAAAATTCTCAGTTAAATAATATAAATAGCAATAATTTTATTATTTAAAGTATAACACATTTCAAATTTATTGCATTTAAAATTTAGTAATGCAATACTGTATTGCAGATTATTAAAGAAGATTCCATGAACATAACTTCTTTTTTTAAAGTAACGACAAATTATATTCTTTTTCACTAGCCCATTCACTTAGAAATAGGAAACTTGATTTATTTTTTCGTTACCTTACACACCACTTAAAACCAGTAGTACCACTCAAATGTATTACCATAACTCAAGTAGGTTTTTTAATTAGAGATTCTACATAATTATATCCTATTTTAATTTCTTTTAAAAATGCTCTTATTTTAAATATTTATTTTTTGATTTGCATAATCTAACTTAAGTGGCTCAAAAGTAATTATTATTTCAATTATTTCCTAATAAAGAGGGAAATAAGTTTGTTTTTTATTATTAAACATTAAATATTTCATTGGAGGAAATGCATGATGAATTTCATTTATGTTAAAGACTTCTTTTATATCTTTTAAATGTGAAAACTATAATAAGAAAAATGTGCAATAATAGAAATCTCAAGCATTTTTGTTTTATTTTTGCCATTGTTAACTTAATTATTAAATATAAAAATATTATAAATAGCAATTTTAATAAATGTTGTAATAATGCTAAAATATATACTGCAATCTTAACAACAAGAAAAATTTTAGTGTCTTAAAATATTATCTTCATAAAAATGTAATCAAAATAATATAAATATTTAAATTTTATAACTATATTTAATTATGATGATAATAAGTATTTTGTTAAGATAGTTATTATCATATTTTATCAGCATGACACTGATTGTCAATATATACCAACTGAAGAAATAATTTAGTTGGATTTATTAAAAAACAATATGCAGATGAGATATATGAGTAAAAAAAGTTGAATCAGCATAAAATATTTTACAAGACAAAAATCAAGAAGAATTTTTATAATCAAGTAACGTTTGAATGAATCCAAGTACTTTTCATTAATAGAAGTAATTACAATATGTTTTTAAATTATTGCAAAAGGTTATTTTTCATATTTCATATTTAAAAATTTAAATCAGAGGACGCCATACCTAGTAAATGCCACAAAAACTAGTAGATTTAATTGGATATATGTGCATTATAAAGAAAAACTACAGACTTCATCATGGTGCTAGCAATATGTTTATAAATCACTTTTTCAATTTCATAAAAAGAAGAATATATTATTGTTCTTGAATTAAACCCCCTCAACTTTGCAGTTTAGAAAAAAGTGTGCTACATTAAGTTAATATTTAGTTACTTAACATTTAAGGAAACATTTATTTAATTCCACTAGGATATTCCATCTATTTTTTTCAATTAAATGACCTAGAATTTTCCTTACACTTTATTATGAATAAAAAGATATAACTATTTATAAGTTAAGAAAAATAAATTAAAAATGTTTATTAAATGCAAACCTTTTAAATGTAAGCAATTTTTAATAAAAATATAATATTAACAAATTTTACTCAACGAATGTTGCATGAGATTACAAGTATTTACATTTACAAAAAATATTTTTTCTAATATGTTTTTAAAGTAATAAGGCATTAGTCTTTCATTTCCAAATTAATAAACATGTAAGAAAAATAAGAAGGATTTTGTTCAAAGGAAATGCTTATAAAGGCTATTTACTCATTATTTAAATAATAAGCAAAAAATCTGCTTAAGATATTTGAATTTATGTAGGTAAAAATGAATTTTAGCAAAATAATTCGAGCACTAAGGTAAATATAGAAATGAATATTTCAATAAAAATTGCATTCTAGTTATTGGGTTATTCAAATATATCACTTGTTTAAAATTATTATAAAACAAAAAAGAATTTGCACACGTGAAAACTGCAGCAAGACTTATTCAAATATACTTTTTATTTAAATTCAATGATTGGAACTGAAAGAAATGCTTGAAACAATACATTCTTTTTGTTACGAGAACAAAAAGACTGTGTTCTTTAACTCTAGGGATCCATAAATTTATACACATTTTAATGATCAGTCTAGTGAACATAGAAAAATGAAATTATTCAATCTGGGAAAGTAACGTTTTTATAAAAATTTAATTAAGTGAATTAATATTGAAATGATTAAAAATATGAAATGCAAATAGGATGCATACTTTATAATATGTTGAAGGTTAAAAAAATAATAAACTGTCTAAATTATTTTTCCGAAAATTAAAATTTTGAGTTTAACATGTTATAAAAAATCCAAATTTTGAAATTTTTTTAGATATTAATATATTTGTGAACTTTAAATAGTATTCATTTACACTAAGTTATTTTTTTCTGGATTGAATTTCGTCTGATAACAATTTTTTCCACAAATTATAAAATTTCTAGTAAGTTGATATTGACTGAAGCAAATTTTTAATTATATTGTTTTTTAATGTGATTCTGAGATATATTAATTATTTATCAATAAAACATGTATAAAGATAACACTTTACTTGATATTAGTTAAATTTAGTAGATTTAAATAAAAAAATTCAGGTAATATCTAATTATGTTATATTTAAATATTAAAGTTATTTAAATGGTTTACCTTCATGTATGTTGAGCTGTCTTATTTTCTTAAGCATCCACAAATTTGTATCCCAATAGCCAACAAAATTAATAGTATTTGAACCTCTTATTCATATCAATTTGCATTTTTCGTATTTTTGCATTGGAATATTAATTCAAAAGTTATAAATGCATTAATTAGATAAAACAGGGAAAAAACATGAATAATTTTGACATTACAAAGGTTTGAATAATTTATTGTTTAATCAATTAATTTCAATGATATTTAGCCATCGATTATTATTCCGTAAATTATAATTTCTTAAAACTAGTAAAGAGCATTTATGTTTTTACCAAATCACAGAAGATTAGTAAATCTTTGATACAGTTATCACTATCATGATTCAATGTATCATGAAGAAAAATATCATAATGATAGAATTTATCATTTACAAAGAAAAATAGATATTTTATATCACCATTTGTATGAAAGAATGGTAGGGATTTTTTGTCCCATTTATTAGTTTAAATTATATAAGCTAATAATAACTTACTTCCATTTTAAAGATTAAATTCAGTTTATTAGTTGCAAATTCTGTTCTCAATTTTAAAGAAAGAAGTTATTCTTTCCTTAACATTAAAAACAGAATTTAATTTTTTGGACATTGTAGTTGTTCATAAATTTAGCTATAATTTCGAAAGTTTGGGTGTCCCCATGTAAAATAGCAAATAAGTGAGTTTAACAAAAAGTATGAGGAAAACAATCCAAAACATTTATATAAATGATTTTTATAAAATAAGTGACTGGAAAAATCTCTAAAAAAACATTTTAAGAACTTAAAATACTGAAAACAATCAATATTAATTCCATATAAAATAATTTTCAAAATATTTTAAACAATTAATAAAAATATGGTACCCATAAATAAAGGTTTCATGTTTAAAATGATATTTGCAATATTAAGTCACCAGAAAATGAATTCTTCCCCTAAGTGCTTAATCAAATAATATTTTTGCTATGTTCCAAAACATTCAGGAAGACTTCCGTACCTTTTGTCAAAAAGCAAAATTCCATTTATTTTTCCGAGATGGATAATATATTGTCTGAGAAGGCTCAATACAGCAACAATCTAAAATCCGGTATTCCTTGGGAAAAATATTCTTTAAGGGAAGTTTTCTGTAGGGGCTTATGGCGAATGAATGTGTGTGTGAGTTTGCTATAATGTGCATGGCACTATAAATAGCAGAATTTACTTTAAATTTTTACACGAACAATTTAATAAATATAGTTGAAAGGCCTTTTATATTTTACTATTACTGTCATAAAAAATAAAAAACATTTTTATCAATGAACACTTGCTACATATGTTTTTACTAAAAATTGCAATTATTCACCCCAATGTAATTCTCTATCGTGTTTTTAAACTAAGACCAATACTACCACAATTTTAATAAATTAAAAAAATTTAGCTATATAGAAGATTCACATTATGTTTAGGCAGAAATATTTTAAATAATTTATTTCCACATGAATGAATGTCCATGGTTATTAACAGAAACCTGATAAAGTACATTTAGGAAATTATTGTCTATGCAAATTGGCTCATAACAAATTATTGATATTAATTAATCATTTGAAGAATTTGTCCGTATCTTCTATAATTTCTTTCAAAAATCTAACAATATGATTTTCTTATATTAGTTTACATCAAATATTATTGAATTTAGTTGCTGTTGTTGTCGTGTGCCAGCCAGGCTGGCAATATGGGGTGCGCTGCTCCACTTTTCCAACTGAACCATATTTGGTGTGGAGTCTAACTTCCTCAGTACACACATGCCATGGATACCCGTTTATAGGGTAGGCAACCATTCACACACGAAAAAAGGATAAAGACAAGAAAGAGAGAGAAAGTACATCCATGCCCGAGCCAGGATTCGAACCCAGGTCCCACCCATCTGTAGTCAGGTATGCTAACCACTAGACCGGTTGGACGGCATTGAATTTAGTAGATTATTTATAATAATTAATATGAAAAACAAAAAATTTTGATGTTTTTATATTATATTGCAGCTATCTTCTTCTTTATTAAATGTATTTAAAAAGACATACCTTAAAATTATAGAGCTATTGTTCATTAATATATTAATTAATATTATCATTGAAATGCTGATTAAAATAATAAGGAAATGTAAAAAGCGATAGCTTAGTTCAATGAAAAACAATTATTTTTACTTTCAACTACATATTTACAGCAATTGTTAAAAATATTAAGTAATTGCATCATTATGCAGAAATTTGTAAATTGAAATATTTTGCACTACAATTTATATTTTTAGAATTTATTAGAAAAATATTCACAGGCTTAATTACTGCACAGTTTACTTCATAAAAATTCAATAAAATTTGCGATGTCACGAAATATAAATTAGAGTAGATTATATTAAACACGCAGATAACATAGGATCAGATGATTTAGATAATATAAATTATGAAAACTGTATTACAAATAATCCTGAAGATTTAATTCCAAATAGATTTGATAATTAACTTGCCGTAAAAGTGATAATTGCAGAAAGTGGTTGAAATTCAATTAAATATATTTTTTTTTGTTTAAGAATAAACTTCACAAGTTTCCTTAATAAAATTTGATGGATGGTAAAATGAGATAAAAATATGTACTAAGTCTTAAATTAGATGTCAGAGAAATATTTTATCCACTCAGTTTTCTTGCAGATAATCGATATACACTGCTGAATACCCAAATTGCTTCATGAAAAAAGCAAACGTTATTTAAAAAAAATATTTTGTAGATAACATATTGATCAAGTATCAAAGGATTAAATTTATAGTCTTCGGTGAATTGTGATTCCTGCCAAAATCAATAGCCAGAAAAGATGACAGTATTGGAGATCACAGCTGAAACACGACTCAGCATTGATTCAAATATACTTTGAATATGTTCTTGTGATACAGCAGACCAAGCAATATCCATACGTTGCCAAATTTTATCTGATGTGACAGCTGGGGATATAATCTGGATTGAGCAACCATGGACCACATATTTTCTATCGACAAAAGATCCATAGAGAAGGCCGGGAATTCAATCTAGTGATTGACGAAGAATCCTTGGGCAATATGTGTCACGTATAGTCACGCATTATCCAGATGAAATGTGGCAGTTGGCAAGTCTTGAACATAAGGACGGACATCCCGATAATCAAGATTGTATTGTTGATAAAAGATGTAACGCTGATTGCTTAAAGTATTGGCAATGCGTACTTAAAGAAGTGTGAAAGTCGTATCAAATACCGTTCATACCATAATTCCCGGTGCAGGAATAGTGTGGCTGTGCATAACGCAAATGTTCAGAGACCTCTCTCACGGTGTTTCCAGACTCAAATGTGATCATAGTGGTGTTGCAGACAGAATCCAGACTAGTCAGAAAATACAATTTATTTTTATTATACCATCCATATCCTTCTTTCGTTGCACCATTGGTGGCGGAGGCGTGTTTGGTTTTGCAGCAAATGTAGACGAAGCAATAAACGTTTTGCGGACATACCACTGCTGTAATTGGCGTCGAATGGTACGTGTGGATAATGTGTTACAGGCTGAATGTGCTGTTCTATGGTTCTTAATGTGGCTGAGCAATCCGTCACTGCCATGCTCACAATTTGCCTATCATAACGTAAAGTGGTGCATTGATAAAGTGATGCCACCGTACATATCGGTTCATCTTACCCTCCTTCATTTAACGGTCGCAATTTTGATTTTCAGTTGTTTGGTTTCGTCCAACACGACTACCGATTTCCCTGAACGATAATCAATAGTCTTGGAAGGACACTATCCTTCCTCTGTCAAACTCAGATACTTGAGAAAAAAATATTTTTATCTACAAGGCATAATTAATCTTTTTATTGAAAAAACCACAAGAAAAACACAATTGCCGAACTTGAAATCGTCTAAATATCCAAGTTTTAAATAGCGCTTTAAAGTGGAACCACATGCACGCATGATGAGTGTGTGGGCTGAAATTTTAATCATTCCGATACCTCACCTCTGTTGTTGTAAATTTCATGTTATTTGCATGCTTTCATCAAGGCGTTATGATTACAGTAACCAGCAGTGTATTTAAATAATCCAGGATGGTAATTCCAAAAAAGTGAACAAAATCCGTACATTGAGTAAATTTTCTTTAAGCGTTTCTTTTACTTGTTATACAAATAATATAATTCCAAAAATCAGTTTTTATTTTATTTTTCTTATTCTGACCAAGAATTTATGTTTAGATCATTGTTGTTATTTTAGATATTATTTTATCAATGCTGTGTCTCATTTATTTATGAATATGATGGATATTTAAAAGATACAACACACGTAAAGATATATTTTAAGCCAGTATATTAAGACAGAATTCAAAGTAAATAAACTGACTGTATTTAAGATTTTCAGTGAAATTAAACTCATGGAAAATATTAAATAATTAAAAAATAGTTAACTCATAGACAATAGTTGAATTGTAATGGGAAATGCTTTTTACTTTTTCCATTCAGCATAATTGTATCTACTTTAAATTGCATTTTGTACAAAAAGGACTTTTTTATTAGAACATCTTAATCATTTGCTGTCACACAAAAAATCAACATAGTATGGGAAATGTAAACATAAAACCGATTAGCAGGATAATGTATGCTTTTCACATTTTTTAACATAAAATAAATTTAAGGATTTATTTTTCCCTAAGTTTATATTTCTTACAAGAGGAATAAAATGTGAGCATATCCGAAGAAGTACATTTCAAATCACATGCATATTCTCTTGCAAAGCCTGACAAAGAGGTTTAAAAGTAATTTAAGAATTTAGCAATGAGCTCAGCAATATATATAATGATATTACAACTTTAAGAAATAGCAATACTTTAATTCTTACTCAATCATCTTTTTAATTAGAGCATATTATTTTTTAAATTCTAACGTGTTAATTTTTAGCTCAAATATATAATTTGCATTTTTGCATACATAAAATGCATTTTCTTCAGAAGATGGATTTCCTAACTAATTTTAAAATTAATAACTAACTTTTTGATTAATAATATAATTAATTGATTTCTAAGGTTCAAGAGTTCTTTACAATTATAATATTCTTAGTAAACATTGTAAAAACTTTTAAAAATACAAAGTTTTGTCAACAAGCTTAAATTTTTTTTTTTTTTTTTTGCCTAGTTGATACAAAATAAAACATTCAGGTATTTCAGAAAAGATATAGTCCCTAACACTTTTTATATGTTACTCAACTAATTATTATAATCTATCAATATTTTATCACACAGCTTAGCATTTGTATTTTATTTTTATGAATATTGGTATCTGCCATTCATGCATTAATGTGAGTAATAAAAATATTAATATGTTACACGAGAGAGAGAGAGAGAGTTTTGAGATTATCTTAATGTATTCCAATTTTAAAGTTTTTCATAAATTATAATTGTTATTTTAAGAATTGAATATACTTAGCAATTTTTATTGATTATATGATTTTAAAATTTATCAACTTGTTAGAATATTAACTGATATCAAGAGTTATCATTTAAGAAATTATTCAATTATTATTTTAGTAAGCCATGAAATTTTCTTTCACTTTTAATTTTATTAAAAACACAAGAGTATACTTGTTTTTTTTATCAGTTTTAGAAAAGTCAAAGGTAAATTAATGCATTTAAAATTATCAATATGAAGCAAAGAACTACCATAGCTTCATATTGACTTTAGTATTAATAAATAAAAAGAAGAAAGAAAAGTATAACAATGTATAATCAACTTATGTTATTAATAAAATTAATGTAAAAAAAAAGTTTAATCATTTAGCATAAAAATTAAAAATCTTAATACTTTTTTAATTCATTTAATTTATTACTCTTTGTTTGACTATATTATTTATGAATGGTTAGAATTTGGGGTACTTGTTTGAAATAAAAAATTGGAACAAATTAAGGATATATCATTCAAAATCATTCTTAATTTAATAAATAACTTGAAGTCATACGTATGGTTATTTAATATTCATGGACATAATCTCATATGACATAATTCTTTATTATTACTTGTCTTTCTTAAATTACTATAACTATATTAAACTTGTTTTGTTTAACTAGCCAATTTATTTGAGATTAAAAATAATAGATTCTTCACTAACTACATTATGAGATGCAAAGAAAACATCATTATTCTAGTTAAATCCAAAAATGATTTGTAAAATAATTAATTCTGAAATTTATTCAGAAAAATTATTGCAAAATATCTTTATTTTAAATATAGCATTCATTTCTAGGATTAGAATGTTGATAATAATATATTTAATTTTATATACTTTATTTACAAGTAAATTAGAATGTTTAAGTTCAATATTGTACCTTAATTTCTTAATAGAAATAAAATTTCCCATATTTAATCCCATAAAGATTCCCGTTAGTGACTCTTATTTAATTATATAAATCACAACCATATATATTTCAAATTTAATTACATTAGTTATATTTCTATTAAATTCATTTAATTCATATACACTACTTTTTCTATTTCTTAAAGAGTATAAAATAAGAATTAATATTTATATGAGTAAGTACGAATAATATGTGTAAGTACTTTATATGGTACACACACACATCCGCATATGCGTGTGCCTTCATTCTATATTTTAAATTTAAGTTATATGTTTAATAATTATTATGTTAAATTAATATGTAATCAAAGAAATTATTTCAGAAAGAACAGGATTGAATTACGAAATTATGTTATAAGTAAACCATTTATAAATTCTAAAAGAAAATTATTTTTGGATAAAATTTTATAAGAGCTTAAGTAAAATTTGTTATTAAATATACTGCTTTATATAATATATCTTAATTTTAATAAAAATATTACTTTCATTAATTTATCTTTTTTAAAGTTTAGTACTTCTCTGTCGAAATACCTATTATATTCAGGCAATTATAAAAACAAATTATTACTGAAATCAAAGTTTTTTATTTATAGATTTTATGAAAATATTTGATGCAAGAAAAATATAAGCATGTGTAATGCATATACAAATAACTAAAATTAAATTTAAACTCTCAAGGTTTTATTTCTTCATATGTTTAACAAGAGTACATTGTGTTAGATTTAAGAATATTGGAAATATTAACTATATATTTTGTGTACTCTCAACGTGAACTAAGTAAAACATTAGTAAATTAAAAGTGTTGAATAATATTTGCTATCAATATTACGAACGTTCATTCAGAAAACTGTTACTCACATACTGGTTGTTAAAACTATTTACAAATGTAGTTTAATAATTGTGCCTAAAATTAATGAAATAGAAACTGAAATTTATAGTTGAAATGAAAATATTTTTCATCATTAAAAGTACATACCAGGCAAGATTCATTAAACAAAAGCCAGAATCGCATGAAAAGAAGAGTTTGACTTATGGAAATTATTAGTATTTAAACTTAATTTGGAAGTCAAAGGGGTGCAAATAACATCTAAAGCATTCCACAAATGAAAAATTCTATTTTGGATTTCTCATCCAGAAATCATTTTGATTATTTTTACATGCTATTTAGGAGATTGGAATTATTTAGGAATATTGGGTTATGCCTCAAGTAAAAAAAAAGAAATGCGATGATTTTAATGAGATAGAGCATCGTTTCCTATCTAAAGTTTGGATTATCATTTAGGGAAACTGTCACTTGCACTTATCGAAATCCAATCTGAGTTCTGTGCATATGTAGATGGGTTGCTCAGAGTTATATGATATAATAATTTAATCTCCTTGCATAAAAAATCTCTTCTCTAATCCGTCATTAACACCCGAGATGGTAGACATATTATTAAGTCAGTTTTGAAAATCATCCATATTGAACATCCACATCCTGAACACCAAGTCAGGAAATGTGATTTTTTAACCACTGTGTGATTTTTCATGCAATACGAGTTACTGTGAATATCACAATGTTGTCAATCTAATGTCATAAGGCTGAATTGAGGTGACCTGAAACCTTTCCAAGCACATACCCAGATAGCAAACGATGGTCCTCAGGATGTTCGGAGAACGTCCTCTTACGTCCACCTGGACGTAAGAGGACGTCCGATAGGGGTCCAGCGACGTCTTACGGACATTCTCCGCACGTCCCAATGTCCGGAAGTAACACGTACGTAGGTCATCCCATAGACCTCCGAGACGGACGTAATTTGGCACATATTGGACGTGATCTGACACATATTGGACGTGATTTAGCACATATTGGCCGTAATCTGGCACATATTGGACGTGATTTGGCACATATTGGACATGATTTGGCACATATTTGGACATTCATATAACAGCCATATTAAGCGTGTTTTTTAAATTTTAGTATTTAATAATGAGCACTATCATTGTTTTTAAGCAATAATGCAGTAAACTTTTTGTATGTTATTAAAGTTTACATACTTTATTTACTAATATAATTATGTGTATTTTTGCTTATAACATCATTATTATTCATTAAGTTTTTTCACTGTTATTTTTTTCTGCAATAATTCAGTAAACTTTTTGTATGTTATTAAAGTTTACATACTTTATTTACTAATAATTGTGTATTTTTGTTTATAACTTTATTATTATTCAGTAAGCTTTTTTCACTGTTATTTTTTTCTGTAAGTAGTGACTGATACCATTTCACAAAAAAATAAAGAAACGAAAAATAATTATTTTTCCTTTCTTTAATTTTTTTTGCAACATTATAATGAATATAAATTACTACTGTTCTAAAAAATAAATGCAATAAAATTGTCAAGGTATTAACCGAAAATTTCATTCGAAGGAAATATTAATACTTCTGACAAAGGAATTCTTTTGGGGTATATCTAAATGCTAAATTTTTAAAATGAAAGATATCTAAAAAAAGGCTACATTGTTTAGAAGTATATCATACTTTTAAACAATGTAGCATTTTTTTAAATATAAGAGAAATATGCAGGTTTTAATATAAGCAAATGCATTACAATATTAGCAAATATATTAATATAGACTTAAATATTTGAATTTATTCTTATGTGAAACGGGGGGAACTGCTAAGCGATTAAAATTTCATAGAAGAAATAGATACAAATATATCAATTTTAATATAAGCATATATATTGTAATATAGATTAAATATTTGCATTTGTTTGTAACACAGGAAGAATTTTTAAATAATTGAATTTCAAAAAAGAAAAATAAATAATAAATATATATAAAACATTGGTATATATATACAAAAACATTTTATTCACACAAACAAATGCACATGAAAATTAAGTCATTTAATCTACAACAATAATTTAAATAACAGAGAATCCACAATTTCAATTGGCACAAATAAATTAAGTTCTAATTAATAATTATCTAATTTTTATTTTTCTCATATAAGAAAATAGCCAATTTCTGAAATGTTTCTATGAGACTATTTTAACAACATCATTATGATTTATTATCAAAATATATTAATATTTATTAAGTTAACAAATTTTCCTATATTTTATAAAATTCTTAGAAAACAAATTTGTGTTTTAATCAAATGGATCTAAGATATTTCAGAAGAACAAAGATTACATTAATTGGCATTTCAAACACCATAATTATATTTTGTTTTCTATGAAATTTTCAAAATTCTTTTTTCATTTAAAGAGTGATTCAAAATTTCACAGTTTTAAGAATAAATTAAATGAATTTAAGAAATTAAATGAAATATAATTTGGAACAAAATATAGTTTTTAGATTGTTTATTTCACAGAATTCTATATACACACTCAATTTTTATTCACAATCATTATTATTATTAAAATCATTATTATTTACACACTCAATCAATATTTTTTTCTGTTTCTCCGCCCTTTCTTTTGCATGTCGCAGCCAATTCGATATGCTCTTAGCCATCTCTGCTTTTGTAACTTG
>JAPDSC010161108.1:0-22691 GCA_026290005.1 Latrodectus geometricus
CTCAAGCCGGACAGTCCAGTTCTCACGCCCACGCTCGGTTCAACGGCATTTCGAACTGGGTTAGGGTTCACATCGTGCTTGTGGTTAGCTTGACCGAAGGAAGATGAACTCTCCCCCTCCCCCATGAGGTGGACCAACCTGACCCGTTTACCCCAACAGCAATGCGAATGAAAGCTGTCATCTAAATTTCTTATTATAGTCATTATTTAATTTTTTATATTATCGCATTATTGGAAAATGAGTGAATGTTTTCCAGCGTCAATTTTTACTTGTTTCATTTTTGATGTGTTTTGTAAATCTGGGTTATCTAGTATGTCTTTTCTTAAATGTAAGTTTCAAATTCAAAACAAAAGCATTTTAAGTGCTCAGAATGCATAGAAGATCGATAAAACGCAATTAAATAATAATTTCCAAACCATGCGAACATTTTTTGGGGACAGAGGGTTGCACAAATAATTACATTTAATAAAAAAATGCTTTCAATTTGACAAAAATATTACGCATGTTATACCTTTTCTTTTATTAATGTATAAAGCATAAGTTTCTCAAAACAATACCTTTTGAAATCTGTTTTCACAAGTAGAAATGAATATTTTCTGCAGTGAGATTATTGAGTTTCTTATATTTGAAAATCGGAAAATAATAATAGTTGCTGCGAAACATTTATCGTGTACATTAAAATGCACTTTCAAACTCTGCGATTAGAATTTAAAAATAACTAGCAATTTCGGATTGCGTTTAACAATTATGAAAAATGTCAAAAATTTAAATGCATATGCATGTGAAAACTGTTTTTTATCATTAGAAAATTCCAGCGTACAACTTAAAATGTAGAACAGGAAAACGGAACACAAAAAAGTTTATTTTATTCAACATATGAAATTTATACATTTATAAGAATGTCGCTTTAAGATTCTCATTTGTTCGTTTTTTACGCAAACCGTCTGAGTATGAGAAAAGATGTAAACAAAAATCATATCTTGCAGTTCTGTTAGTGGCAAAACAATTAATGCCAAGATGCACATTATATCAGACTTGGAAACGTGCCCGAAAATTATTGCCATAGTTGTTTACGAATAATGCTAATTTTGATTCTTTCAGAGAACAAAACTTGCAAATGAAAGATCATGGATAAAAACTTGAAAATTTTAAACATTCCTTTTTCCCCCATTATTAATGGGTGCCACTTTTCCGTTCTAGAAACTACAATCTTCTAAAATTATGCTAAGTTGAAATTTTAAAAAAATTTTAATTAATTCCAAAATTCACTATCGATAAATAATGTACTTATGCTTTTATATTGCTATCATTAGATTGGTAATGAAGTCACGCGTGTAAATCTGCTAACTCATTTTTCCCTGTAATATTATAAAGCATATTTGTTCGGATTTATGGAGGTAAAATTGGAAATTTTTCTTATTTCATCAATAGATGTAGATTAAAAACACCGAAATATCGGTTTTGAAATTTATTGACACTAATAAACCGCTTTTTTGCATTGCTATTAGAAATCAATGATAGTGAGAAATATTTTAAAAATATGTTCAATAAGCACTTGTATAATGAGAGTTGTATAAATTTTTCTGCATTTTGCTTTTTGTGCTGAAGAAAAACTAACTATAAGAATCATTATCAAAATAAAAGAGATCATTGTCAAAACAATGTTTATATATCTTAATATCAATATCTTATTATGTTCTCTTTCTCGTAAATTATCAGATATATGTATATTTTAATTTCAAGATTATATCTTATTCTTTTCTTAATCTTAATTTACCTTAAATCTTAAGTTCAAGACTACAGCAGCTGTGATAACAACATACAATTAAATTTAAAATAATAAATTAACAAAGTTGATTCCATTTAAGATTAATATACTGCTGAGTTTCTCTCATTGTAATGAAAATATTGTTTGTGAATTTCGTGTGTAACTTCCAATTACACTGCTGGTCATCATAAATGCAACACTCTGAAGGAAGCATGCAAATAACATGAAATTTAAAAATATGCATTAGCGGAGAAGAGATATGCAAACGATTAGAATTTCAGCGCAGACGCACATCACGCTGGCCTGTGGTGCCAATTCAAAGTGTTATTTAAGGCTTGGAGATTTCGACGATTTCAAGTTCGGTATTTGTGTTTTTGTAGTTTATATATATAATATAATAGAAAAAGCAAATATAATTTTAATCAATAAATAAGTATTGCCTATGTATTGTTTTGCTTATTTTTCAATATATTACTTTAATTCCATTTATTTCAATTTTGATATAGTTGCATTTTCTTCTCATAGAGACACTCTTCGGTGGAATAACACGAATATTTTTAGATCTTTGTCTTTCGTGTTAGTCAGAAAAGGGTGTCTGTTTTGCATAGCTGACCACCTCCCTCCTAATGAAGACGTGGTCCCTATGTTTTTTTCTTAATTATATTATATTACATTGTTTTTCTTGATTTTTTTTTATTTTGTCTTATTGATATTAAATTGTATAGTTTCTTCTTTATCTTTATCTATTAAATATATCTTACTTAATATATACATAACTCTATAAATAATGACCCGTAGAATACACCAATATTTTTTGTTCAAGTATCCGAGTTCGACAGAGGAAGTTACCGAGATTGTGGATTATCTTTCAGGGAAATCGGTAGTCGTGTTGGACGAAACCAAATAACTGTAATGCGGATATGTGATCGTTTTATGCAGGAGGATCTGACAGACCGACCTTTTCCATCGCATCCACCACGATGCACCACTTGACGTCATGACAGGCAAATTGTGTTCATGGCAGTGACGGATGGCTCAGCCACTTTACGAACCATAGTACAATATATTCAGTCTGTAATGCATCGTCCAATGTCAGCGCGTACCATTCGACGCCTTTTATAGCAGAGTGGTCTTCCACAGGACGTCCATTGCTTCGTCTATCCATGACGCAGAACCACAGACGTCTCCGCCACAAATGGTGCATGAAAGAAGGGTGTGGACGACAGAATAGAATGAAATTGTCTTTACTGACGAGTCACGACTCTGTCTGCAACACAACGATGGTCGCATTCGAGTCTGGAGACATCGTGGATAGAAGATTCTGAACAGATGCGTTATGCACCGCCACACTGGTCCTGCACCGGGTATTATGGTATGGAGAGGTATTGGATATCACTCTCGCATTTCTTTAGCACGTGTTGCCTATACTTTAAACAGCCAGCGCTACATATCCGAGGTGTTGGAATCAGTTTCCTTCCTAACCTCCCGGGCTTGCGCACAGCCTGATAATTAAACTGGATAGTGCGTGACCAGACGTGGCACGCATTGTCCAAGGGATCTTCGACAATCGCCAGATTGAATTGCTTCCCTGGCTGGCTCGCTCTCTGGATATTTAGTCGGTAGAAAACATGTGGTCCATGGTTGCTCAACGATTGGCCCAGATTATATCCACAGCTACACCAGTTTTGGCAACATGTGGAAACTGCTTCGTCTGCTGTACCCTACGTCCAAAGTATCTTTTGAATCAATGCCGATGCGTGTGGCAGCGGTGATCTCCAATAGTGGCTGCTACTCTGGCTACTAATTTTGCAGGAATCACACTTCACAGATGTCTATAAATTTAATAATTTAATAATTGATCAACATGTTATCTACAAAATAAATTTTGTTATGTCTTTCTTAATGTTACAATTTGGATGACCATCCGTGTATTTTCGATTGTTTATGTTTCATCATTGGTGATTAAAATTTTCGAATATCAAATTTTATTAATTTTGTGCTATATTTTATTTGTGGAATTTCCAATTAAAATATTATATTATTTACTTGTAAAAATATTATGCTCCATCAATAAAAATCTAGTGGAATCGTAGTGCTGCCATCTAGGGGCTAATGTTTACTCTCCAAACCAAGTGAAACTTCTTCTCATGAAATTGATAACGAAACTGAGTTATCCATAAATAGCTTTTATTCAGAGGTAATCTCTATATATGTTGTAAAACTACAGTGTTTGCTGAAAAATGACTCAGCTCTCGATAATTTATAAAATTGTAAATATTTTTTTGACATAAAAATGTTTTCAATTATCAAATTTTTTTCAATAATTGAAGAGGTGTATTTGTATAATCTTTGTAAAATAATTGTGAGCTTTCTTCCTTAAAATTGTCTTTTTATTTTTAAAATAAAAAAAAGAGAGAAAAATAATGGTAAAATTAGTGCTGCCATCTGGGGCTAAATAATTAAGCTCCAAGTGTGATCATAATTTTTAACAAAGATGATTTCGAAATTGAATCTTTCAGAAAGAAATCTGCAACCCGGAAGAAAGCTTTATACGTATCTTATACACTAATATTTTACAAAGAAGCAGTCAATTGTCAAAAATTTTAAATAATAAATTGTAAAATAATTTAGTGTTTCCATTTTTAAATCTCCTAATGATTGACAAGTTGTATCTGTTATTTGTTTGCTAAACAACCCCAGTCGACGTGTTTCAGTCAAAACTTTTCGATGTTATTTCACGTATTTTGCTTTCCATTGTAACAATTTTTGTTTGAACCATGTTTTATCTGAAATAGAATTTGTTAATTTATGAAGGAGATTTCTTTTTTCCCCTATTAAGAAATTTATTATATTTATACCCCTTATATTGCACGCATAGATTTCAAATTACTTTATTATAATCAATTTTCAAAGATTATTATAAACTCTTATTAGTAAAAAAGTATCATTTTAAGTGATTCAATGAAGACAATGCATATTTTTATATTAAGAAATACATATTTCAAATTAATGTATATTTACATCGAGATCACAAGATGAGCGATGAAATGCAAGTCTCTTTGTTAGCTAAATGTTAATGATATGGTATTAAAGCTGTTAATTAAAATCTGTTTCAACTCATTTTAATAACTATTTATTTTTTTTTTGCAGGCGAAACTAAACCAGTGCCAATCTGAATGCGACTTTCTGAGAGACGAAGTGAAGAAGCTGCAACAAAGCCGCGAGGACACGCAAGTTTACATAAGAAAATTAGAGCAGAAGAATGATGACTTCGAAAGAGCAACCAGGTACCTGAAAATCAGATATCGAGAAGTTAATATTTTTTTCTAATAATAATACTCTGTGAAATATTAGTATTCTTGTCTTAAAAAGTCATGCTAAATATTCGATTATAGTAACCATCCCTCCAAACAAATGATCGAGTAAATATGAGATTACAAAATTAATTTTTAAATTGACAAAAAAAGTAATAATATCAAATATGATTTCTATGAAAAATTAATTTTCTACGTTGAGGTAAAGTATGATTTATTATAATTAAAACGCTGAGATTAGTCGCTAAGAATAACTTAAATAAATGCGATTTAAATAGTCGCCGTTTATGGCAACTTACATTTCCTTCCGAGCCAAAGATTTTTTAGTAAAAATCCACTCGCCATGTTTTGTTTTATTTTTTTAATGCTACAGTAGTACCACATTAATTGGTTCTTTTGTCTTATCAGGACGGAACTCAAGTCTAATATCTGGAGAAAAATTTGAAGCAGGAAAGTATTTAAGTCAAAATATCACATTGACATCGTCAGTTGAAGGTCATTGTAAGGCATTTGAACATTCACTGGGTATTGCAGATAGTAGATTACATCCAATTATCACAAAGGAGAAAACCCAAAAATACTTTCAAGTAACCACTCTGACAAAAGTGCATGGAGAAATTCAATCTTCCGTTGCTCATCAATAGCTGGGATGAATAAGGGATTTTCCTTCTCGAACAGCATGTTTCTACCATGTGAAGCCATAATATCTGTAACTTTTTTAAAATACCAATTTATCATGCAATCCGGCATTTCGTTACATTATTTCAAATGCCGTACAGACTTTCATTAGTCTACGATGAGTTTACGATGAGCGTAAAGCTGTTTTATTCTATTCATACGAAGAGAGGCTAAGACGGATCTTGTTCGCTGACGGCCATTTATTGGTATATTTATCAAAATAAGTAATGTACAATAAAAAAAATTAAAAAATAGTTAAATATAATTTGATATTTGTATGAAAGCAGTAACATTTGTACAATATTTTTGAAGTATGAAGTTTCCATAAACTAATGCCTATATCTTTTTTTTTTTTTTTTACAGAGCTTCCTTGATGTCTCTCGAAGATTTTGAGACAAGATTGAATCAGGTATGTTTTACGTCTTTTTCAAAATAAATTATGCCGTATATAAGTCCTCATAAAAGTTTAAAAATATGTTAATTGTGTTATTATTATATTAATTATTATATTATTATTATTATATTATTTTGTTATTATTATATGTTAATTATGTTATTATTATATTGTTTAAAAATATGTTAATTGTGTGACGCAAATATAATCGGATACTATCTTATATAATATATCAGATACTATCTGTGTCTTATTGGATACTATTGATTGTTTCAGTGCATTTAATGCCATTTTTATGACGTGTTATTTAAAAGTGTTTTGGAAATTCTTAGTGTATTTACTTAGATCAGTAATTCTCAGATTTTTTCTATCGCGGCACACAAACAAAAAGATAAGAATTATTTACTTACCTATAAATGCATTGTGTAAAAATATAATAATAAGTATATATAAAAATATAATATAAAGATATAGTAAAATAATATAATATAAAAATAAAATAAAACGTAATAATAAGAATAGTTTTAATGAGAAATTTGAGCTTTCTGTTTTTGGATAATTTCATTTATATTTAGTTGTAAAAATGTCAATGATAACTCTCATATCGTTATCTAATAATCTCGATCTTTTTTTCGTTTTTATAAGTTGGTTAATACTGAGAATTCGAGTTCACACACATATGGTGTAGAAAACTGTTAATACCGATATTGAGAATACTTCAAATTTCTTCACATGGGGCAACTATTTCAATTCATGAAAAGTCACAGTTATCAAAAATAAAACAGTTTTTAACTGTAAGAAGTATGGTATTTAACTGTAAAAAGTTTTCTTCGGTTTAAAAAGTTTTACTATAGATATCACTAAAATCAGACGGCACACTTTAAAAATTAGGCGTCACGCAGAAGTGCCACGGCACTGTGATTAAAAATCACTGATTTATAATAAATTAGTATTGATACCTGATAAGTGGTATCCTTTTCTCTATGTCATCTCTCAGCCAATATAAAAATATTTAACTGTACCTTACATTTAACGTAACTAAATCGGTACATGATGATCTGCTGGGTCAGGTATCAAACCCGCTATTTTCTGACAGGGAGGTCAATGTTTTTTCCTTATGAGAGTAACAACAAACAACCGGAGAATTCACAGCGAATGTCTTCCCTAGCCGACAGATTGCAGCAATACAATAATTCCCATCATTCTGATGAAAATACTGTAATTGGTTTTGTTATCGCAACATATTTTTATTTCTTTTATTTTTCTTATGATCTCATGTTACTTGCAGGCAATTGAAAGAAACGCTTTCTTGGAGAATGAGCTCGACGAGAAAGAGAACATGGCTGTCTTAATTCAGAGGTTGAAAGATGAAGCCAGAGGTAAAAAATCGACTCTTTTATGAATCAGAGTATATTAAATACTACTTTTGTAATATTTCATACCTAATAAAGGTATTTCTAAGATATGTTCTGAAAAATAACTTGAAAAAAAAACTTTCGATTATTTTTAAATATATACTAAAATACTGTTGGGGGAGCTTTAAAGACCTGTTTATCCATGTATTCCATTACTGATGTGGTCGTGCAACAGTTACGCGCTAATAGACGAGAAGACTTGTAGCGCCCCTAGCTGTAAAATTTAAAAATTTGTGTTTCTATCTCGAAAGCTAAAAGATTAAAATAAAAATTCCAAGATTCTAGAGGAATATCGTTATTACATCTTAAGCACTGGAATACGAAGAAAAAAACATACATCGCGAGCATTGGTTTGACAGTAAATTTCAACACATATATCATGCAACAGGCTAGAAAGGATCAAAGCAAACCTTCATGGTTAATCAGCAGCGACTGCAATATGACCTGTTAAAGTTAGGAACTTTTTCCCTTAGCTTTTCAGGATGCAACTGTTCTAGAATTTGCATATAAATTATGCATGTCATACGCATTCTTTTCTTTGCTTGCCTGTGGACAATGTTAAAATTAAATCGCTGCTAATCTACAGCTTTGTATTTGACTTTTCCCTCATCTCGTTGAGTTTTCGAAGTAAGCCCTCAATTTCCAAATTTTGCTGCTTAAAACGCTGGGATACATCGCATCTTGTTGCATGTCTTGAATTTCAATATCATGATGACAAAATCAATTGCTTAAGAGTAAGGACTTTACTTGGGTTTCTGTGTCAAATCAAAACAAGGTAATGAGCTAGTACGAAAGAATATTTAATTTCTTAGTCATGAAACTTAACTTTCTTGAAACTGTCACAAATGCTTGTTCTGTGTATACAGGATCTTATAAAAGTTGAGCTGTTGCAGTTTACTTCTGCTAAAACTTACTGCTTAAAAATTCTAATATAGAAAACGAAAACCTTTAAACATTATTATGTTAAATTTTTTCATATTACCAAATGACTTTATCATACCAACAAGGCATTCCATCTTTTTAAATTTTTATAAATTTAATAAAAATTGTGAGTATTAATTTATTTACTTCTTGCAATTGGCATACATTACTTTTATAATCCCATTTACATTTTATTATTTCTTTTTATTTCTAATGCACGACTACTATAGGATTTCCATCTTTCAGTACTACAAGGGGTGGAAGTGATGGTCACTTATATAGTTGTGCACCCAGTAGGTGTGCCATTGTTGCCCCGAAAGTATGCGGATCTTCGTAATTTAGAAGCAGAGACCAAGCAAAAGACCCCCAGCCTTCGCCTACCACCTCTATTTCTCATAGAGGACATTGGGACCACTAATATTTAACGAACGCCAGTTGCCATTAGTTAACACGACGGATCTTCTGTCGGGTCTTCTATTCGAGCTCACTACCTACCGATTTACTATGAATCATTCTATAAAAACGGTTCTAAAATTTTAAAATAATATAAGAAATTATCTTAACATTCAAGTATAAAGCTTCCTTCCAAAAGGATACGCAGTAAGTTTCGCTCACAATGTGTTTCCTTTATTTGCTACGTAATATTGCATATTTTTTAAATTTCATACCAAAATTGTATCAATCACAAATCGTTCCCATCATTGTTGAAGGAAGGAAAACGACTATATTTAACATTATCTATCAGAAAACTAAGTTTATCTGCCGAAGGCCTTTGAAAACGATTTGAATATCCGCCGATTTATTAAATTTTTTTCGGAGGGATTTTTTTATAAACAGTTGACTGTATTCCCGTTTCTCAAGGGAAGAAAGTTTGAGAATTCCTTAAACCAACACCAACAAACATATATGAAGAAAGGAAAAGCGCAGCCCACGTTTATCCTTATTGATCAGTAACCGAGATCGAACTGAGGATTCTTTCACTCTAAGAGTGTACTATCTCTGAACCATGATGAACTTGAAGATGGTAGCTGCGTTACTTATCAGGGGGGTGCTTGAGAGTTTTCCGGCTTTTCTTCCTTATGACTTGTGGGCACTGCCCTAGTGAAAAGATTGAATGACTTTTTACGGAGTACGTTTCAGAAGACTCAAATGGAAACTATATGGTACTAAAAAGCAAACACGGGTATAATATTTTATTTATAATAAGCTTTAAAACTTAATATTTTTATAATTTATTGCATCTAAAAAAGTTAAATATATTGTGTATTTAATGACTTTCATTTATTAAATTTCCATTTTGGAAGAAAATTTATATTAATAAAACTGAAAGAAAGCTTAAAATCCTTAATTATTTATTTTTCAAGATTTTAACTCAAAAAATTTGAATTAATAAAAGCTCCATTAAGAAAGTTTAAGAAAACGTGAATCTTTTTCAAATGTTTCACATTTCGTCCTTGTTATTCACCAACGAAAATTTTACACTTCTCTTTTTACCTTTAGATCTGAAGCAAGAGTTAACAGTGACGGAAACGATTAAGAACGAAGTGCCTCCCTCTCCTAAAAAGTCGATGGAATCCATCCTGGAATCCAACAGACTTCTTAGTGAAGCTGAGAATCGTTCCCGAATCCGAAGTGAGTGATTCCTCTTTCTTCGCTTAGCTTGAATGCCAAGTGAAAGACTGGTTCTTTCTTTCTCTGCTGTTCTGTAGAAAATATGAATAGAGAGGTTAAGACAGCATATTGATAACTTGTTTCATTTTTGCCGTTTTACCTAAAACCATGATATTTCAGTTTTGTATTTAAGCTAATGAATTTTAAAAGTTTTAGTTTTTAAAATATCTAGTGATCCTGTCAAGAATACAGGGTATACCAACATTGTTCTATTAATAGTTATTTTTAATATCATATTGCATTTCTTATAAGACTTTTAACAAAATAGATCAAAATTATAATAATCATCATTAATGATAATCCTACCACTTGAGGCAAACCAAACCCAATGGGCTTTTAAGACAATTATTTAAGACTCGTTTTTTTATTTTTTTCGTTTTAACATACCTCGTTTTTTCATTTTGTAATCGGCACTAATAAAATTTCGTTAAACCCAGAAAGTGATTTGCTTTTTCATGATGCAATTTCTGTTTAAGAGTCATGTGTATGCTTATACACCCAGAATTTCAACATCAGGCTACATTAGCGAATCAAGATCAACAATTGGAGACTAACTTATCAAGTGGACTGCAAGGAATGATCGGAATACCCATCAAGTCTTGCTGATTGTTGTCAGCGGAGATCTGATAACCCTTCATTGTAGGGCTAGGAGTTTATTCACTATATTCATACCAAATCTTTAACTTGTAGCTCAAAGGTAAATATAAGATAAAAGTAAAGGATAAATATCTGTAACTCTGAAGACACTTACCTTATTGGATGGTGCCATTGATCTGGCGTATGCTGGAATGAACCCATCAAAGGTGGCATGTGAGATGAAATTGATCGAACAATTAGATCTCTAAAAATTTCTGAACCCTTAAACCTTTGAGAGAGACTGTAACCCAACAATTATAATACATGGAGCGCCTTGGAGGAGAAGTAAAAATGTAAAAAAAGGTTACGATTTTCAATCTATTACTTTGTTTTAAATGAAATGAAGTAATAAATTGACGACTGCTATCATTCAAATGCTACAAAAGACTCGAATTAACTTGATATTCTCTGTTTCACTCAAAGATCACTATTTCGAGGAAGAGTGCAGCCACGTTGAATATCCGTAAAATTTTATATCTCCTCGTTAGTTTTCAGTAAGAGAATGAGGACTCAGTGTTAACTTCACATCATTCATCCATAGTTCATTATCATGAGGCCATTAATGATAATTGTTAAATAATAAAAGATCTTAAGCTGTTAATTATCAGATAATCCTGGATTTTTTTCACCACTTTGTATGCATAACCCTCCTAGCTAAAATCGCTCCTGTAAAAAGGCTTCCTGTCCTAAAGGGAATTTACCAATTTCTTGTGTATGTGTTTTCCATGCTATGTTATACATTTATATACGTTTTGCTCATCCCATATATCATATATTCAGCACAAAAATATCACCGAATATTATAAAGAAAAACTGAATGTATAAAAATCTTTTTTTATTTATTTTTTTAAAAACGTTCTTTTGTTGTTTTTTCAAACCTAACATACCCTTTTGTAGTTTTATCAAACCTTCTGCCCACAATGTAGCACGAATTCACTTGCTATTGATGTTGAACTTACAGCTGTTAAACTTACTTGTGTTCACTCACCTGAGCTAATATTTATTAATGCACCTATCGAAATGCTGACTTTCGCATCGGTGACATCAAAGTCTATTAAGGGCCATATCAGTAAAGTAGAAGAAAGGCATATTCGGAAAAAGCGGTTCTGTACGAAGCTTTGTTGAAAATGTTATGCCCTGTGGTAGGACACTATGGTTGTAAAATGAGAAGGGATCATCTATCTTTTGTATGCACTTTGTTAGGATGTGTACAAGTGATTTTCCAGAATTTCTTCCCTTGTGACTCATAAATACAACCCATCACCTATAAAAGAGACAGTTATTGATTTGGGCATTAAAATCTCCTACAGTGGCTTTAGACGTTAGGTTGCCCTCTACGCATTGTCAATGATCATGCTAAGAATACCTATGGGTGTCAAAATTTAAGCTCAAGATCCAATTTTTTTTTCATGATGTCTTGTGTAAAGGAAAGTGCTAACGCTTGTGTCGATTTTGTCCCTTGATTATGATTCATAATCAAGTGACAAAATTATAACATAAGTGCAACACTGATAGTCATGTTAATCAGCTTCGGGCTGTGTAGAAATGAGCAGCAAACTCCAATCATCTGAACTTCGTCTATCCGAATCATTTTCAGAATTTCAAATTGCAAATTATCATACGACCATCTTCCCATTTAACGACATATCAACTTATTGAAAATGTCCAGGAAGTAGATAACTTTAATGTCCAAGTTGAAGCAGACACGGGACATTCAGCTAGTGAAACATTTCCTGGCTTTGAGACTGCTTAGAAGTGGATGGAGCGTCAGCCCAAGTGAGACCACATGCAAATTCTCATTGCCTAGCGGATGCTCGACTTGGATGCCCGAAAACTAATGAAACAGTTTACTCTGACCGATATGTTCAACGAGAAATGTCTTTCATTTACGGCATTGTACGTAGATACTGTACTAATATACAACAACTATAAGTAACTTAACATACAAAAATGTTTTTTTTTTTTCATTTAATAGATTAAAAGTTTTTTCTTTAAAAATATGTTTTTTCCCTTTTTCAACATACAATAACTAATCAAAATTAATCCTTTTTTCGAAAAAATTCACTTAAGTGAATTTTTGATTATCTGTATAGGGTCTGGTCCTTATTGATTCGGATAATTGTTCTACTGTAATTTGCTTTTCTTTAGTACGTATAAATATTAAAAAATATATATGTTTCTCTTCCCCTACTTTCTAACATGTCCCTTATTTTGATAAAATTCTTTGTATATTAGCTTTCTATTTCCTCTAACTGTATTTGTTCCGGACAGGGAACAGCTCCAATTTCATGTCATCCGTCGTTCCCCACTCCGCCATGAACATCCTGGGAGATCTCCTCAAGAAAGTTGGAGTGAGTACTCAATATATTGATTTTCACAATATTTTTACCTGTATTCCCCTTTCTTTCTTCCTAATTTCCAACATATTATATTTGAAATATCGCAAAACTAATATTTAGAGGCTTTCCATAAATAATAGTTTTTTAACTCTGAGAATCTGAGAATTGAAAACCAAGTTAGCGAAGATTTATATGTTTATAACTTAATATAATTTTCAAATTTAGCATTCTACTATAGAAATATTGATTTTTTTTCTTTAATAAAAAAAGGAATCAAATTTAATCGACTTTATTGTAGAAGAAATAAATTCCCTTCGTCACGTGATGTGTGTATATTATGTATGTCAACAACAAATTATTATGTATACAAAATAATGTGTAATATTTCCATAAGTAATATGGAAATATCAGTAGGAAAATTTTATGATAGATCTTCTTAAATTTGGTCATAATGAGAGTTATATGGGTAGTCATCAAAATACAGTGGACGCTTGTTTTTTACGAACTCATTTAGACCAGTGAAATAGTTCTTAAATACCAGTGAAATAGTGAAAAAGTTCTTAAAATTGACAGTTTGTAGAATAGAAAATAATTATTAGATCTTAGCTTATTAAGCTATTCTTTCTTTACATGAGGAAAGTGCAAAACATATATAATATGTACAGTATAAAAAGCGCACATGCAAAATAATAATTAATACTTAAAACAATTCTCACTTTTATTTTATTGATAAAAATCTAGCAAATATTTCCCAGTATACCAGTTTTGTCACCAGTAATGCGATTAATTATCTACAATTCGAAATATTCATGATTCTCCTATAGAAACATGGATCAAAATTCTCAAACGTAAAAAGCGAGAAAAAAAACTTTAAAAAATCTGATGATAAACAATAAACACGAACATAATTAGTTCGCAAAAAAGAAATTCTTCGAAATTTTAGTTCGTGAAGAGGAAATGAAATTACCATTGCTTCTATGGACCCTGTAAGGGACCAGACATGACGTCGCAAAATCATGAGAGTATTCACAAATTAAAAGTTGTAAAAACAAGTGTTTACTGTACTAGAAACGTTTTTGAGTATAAGTGCATATCATTAAAATATAATCATGAGTTTTTGATGTGAAAGTTATATACCATGATATTATAAGATTACATTCGTGACGTCCTTGGTTAAGCATCAAATAGCAGACTTCACAGATTTGCAAAGTGCCAGATCTTAAGAGTCTGAGTAGCTGTGATCGAAACATTCCAACTTTTAGACGTTTTTTAAGATAGGGTGACTAAATTCATAATAGCGTAAAACAGTAGTGCAAAACAAGTTTTTCAGGACGAAAGCAGAAACTGAGTAAAAGAGACTAATTGGTATTAAATGCCAAAAATAACCGCAGAGCTCAATTAGCGTCGGGATTCTCCATTTCACTAATTACAGTTAAAAGACACTTTCATAATTTGAACATTTACTATAGAGTAGTAACTTCCAAGCTGTTCTTCAAAACTGTAAACGCTAAGCATCTTCTACAGCTGAGGCATAACCACAAATGCTAACTCATTGATAAGTGTGAAAGCAGTTATTGTCCGACAAATCGTCTTTCATATTTTTTTCTCACACAAGATAAATGCATATTTGGAGAACATGTGAGATCATCTCCTTTCAACTGAGAAACGTTGAAATATATCCGTTATTGTATGGAAAGTCATGTCGCTGTTATTTGTTGGCCCAATCATAACTCTGACACTAATCACTGGGTAGAAATAAAGAGACGAAGTCCATCTTAAGATGTAGACTTTGATTCCTGGAAGAGATAAATTTTTTCTGGTTGATAGTGATCTTATTCAAATTATGAGATTTTTCTTTTATCAGGATTTAATTAACACGTGGAAAAAGTCAAATATTTAGCTTGATCTGCAGAGTTTCTATAGTGATAAACTTTAGAGCGTTCATGCAGAAATCAAAATTCGGTTCTACCATCTCTCTGAACTTAGGTTGTCTTACAGAAGAGTAGTACACAATTCAGTGTTTGTTTGATTCGATTTCTTAGTGAATATACATGCCTATACCAAGTTAAAAATTCTTTAAAAGGAAAAGTTTTTTTATTGAATTCATATCTCTGTTAGTACACATTAACGTAATTCTCTTATTAAAATTACAAAAAGGAAAAGGAGGGAGGGGGGAAACGGGAAACAGTTTGTGACAGGAAAAAATAGGTTTAACATATGAAAATTAACCACACTATAATAACATGCCGTGTGTGGTAGGAATTGATAAAAAAAAAATTAACATATGATTTAATGTAGGTTGACATGCAAATAAGACAGGCAGTGTTCAAAATGGGATATGCGCACATTTTTATTGATTTTCAATTGTTTCGTTTTGTAAGTGTTGTATAGATATATAAGTGTCACAGGAGATATTCACGCAATTAATACGTCTATTATTGAAGGACTGTAGTAGCAATTTCCAAAGTGCCGATTTTAGTCATTTAACCAAAGTCAGTTTCTGAGAGGAAGACATTCAGTTCTCTTCCAGAGTATTCTATGGAATTGTAATCTTCTTTGGCAACAGGATAAATTGTGCTCTCATCTAATAAATATTGTCCCAAAATGCCTCTCTAGTTGGTCGTTATCATCCCTAAAATCGTTTCTCACAATTCCTCGCATGCAAGGTTCGAGAATCTCACCCCCATAGCGTTCTACTGCCACAGTAGATGTAACGAAGATTTGGATTGTCCTGCCAACAGGATCCTTTCCCATACAACATGACATTGCCAACAAATTGATAGTTACTCGTTGTGATACTTTGTAGTACTGAGGTACTGAAGGAAAAACAATGAACTACAAATTGCAAATTGCCTTTATCACAGAAAAACTGCAAAATGCATCGAATCTTCTCATGTAGACTTTCATTTTTAACACCCTGTAACACATAACTAAATAGACCAAGCAAAAAACCGCTTAAAAAGTTTTCCTAGGGAATATATCTTTACAACAAGATAAATTTGAAATTCTTTTATGAATGTATATGTGTGTGTGTTTATATGTATTGGTTTTTAATCTATCTTTTCGTTTTGCAGGTTTTGGAGTCCAAATTGCAGTCCTGCCGAGACTGCTTAAAAGATAGCTCTGACCCCTTGGCCGAGAAGAGAACGAAGTGAGTGGCATTCTCATCGTTGGGGGACTTGAAATATCGAATTATCTTCTGCTGTTGTTTTAAATTTGCAGCTATTAATGTGGATGGGATGTTGGTCAAAATTTGTGAATAGGCATCATCACACTTCATCGAGGACTCCCTCTACCTAAATTCAGAGTTGAAAGAATACTTCATTAAATTCTTGATGTTTTTTATTGTTTCATTTATGAGTCTTTCTTCCTTATGTGCTATAAATATAGGGAAAAAGTCAGTTCAGTCATCATAGCGGATAATATTCCGAAACATTCTAAAAAATGCTTATTCAACGCGAACCATTTTCATTTAGAAGTTTTAAATAAGCTTATTTTCATTTATTTATATCCGTGTTCAACTCAGCTCATTTTTATTTAATTTTATTTTTAATAAGCTCAACTCATTTTTATTTAATTATACGTATTTTTAAACTAAACCATTTTATTTAATGCTAAGTGTATTCAACACGTCTTAATTTATTCCCTATTCATTCAATTCAGCGTTTCACTTAATTTTATGTACTCAATATTTAAATCATTTTTACTTAATTCTGTGCGTATTCAACTGAACTCATTTTTTTTATTAAATAACATTAAATAACATATGTATTTAAATGCTCTAACAAGTGTTTTCTTTCAGCAGAGTGCTGCACATCAATGGTACAAGCAATGCGAAGGAGTTCATTCCACTGACAGCTTGAATTAGCCAATGAAGATCATCCACGTCAGCACCACTTGCATAGACCAGCAGAACCCTACAATCGATGATTGCCCCATTACGTGTTCACTCTTTTGCAATCTTTTCTATGGAATGATGTGCCACATGTAAAAAATGCAATATCTACTTCATCAAAACGAATTATCACTTGTAGTGAAGAAAAATATTGTGTATATCTCCTTTCAGGGTTTCTATACTTTGGCCGCAGGATACTGTGAATGTGTCTTTTTTCTTTTTTTTTTCCAACAATTTTTAAGGTTGCCATCTTTTATTATCAAAATGATATGTACCGTAATTTCTGGAAGAAAGATAGCATTCATTTAAATTCCGAATGGCATCACTGTGAGCAACATAGCCTTCGACTATATAATGCATATAAAAAATACTTAAAATAAAAACATAGAAAAAGATTGTTGGAAAAAATGTTTGATATAAGCAGTTGTAGTTCACGAAAGTATTTTTCATTCACTCAGTAAAAGAAACTCGTTTTCATACTGCTCATGTTATGTAATAAAAAATATCGAAAAAACGTATTAAATTAAATGAAAAGAGAATATTTTAATTTTGTTAATAAAATCAATTACTTTAAATTGTCGTAATAGGAAGCCTTTAAATTTAGGCTTTTCACAATATGAATTAGAAAAAGCTAATTAATTCTAAATAAAATTAGAACCTAAACCTGTAAAAAAATCTTCCAGGTCCTCATATACATCTTCATACGATACATGTATTGTCTATCCCGAACATAGATCCCGCTAATTTGTATATTGACGTGACAATAAGAGACGTTGCATTTTCGACAGCAGGAACAGGAGGAAAATTATTAACTTGGACTTACTAAACGCCTTGAGAATAATATACCAGAAGTACTACCCCAAATACAGACAATTCATGACACTTTTTTTATACCAACCGCCATTTATTAGTTTTAGGCGGGAGATGTTCTTGGAGTACACAGGTGGTATCTGAAACGATAAATCCGGTATTTATGAACACGTTTTAAAAAACACTACAATACTAAGAACTTGAGTTTTAAACACATAAACTTTATTCTATATTTCTTCCAGAAATTACGCATATTATTTCTTAAAAAGAAAAAGAACTTAAAGTAACAGAAAACAGAATGTTAACATTATACTGAATTTAATTCTAAGAAAAATGTATTCTTAAAAAAGTTATTGTGCTTTGAATGACTACTTTTTGTAAAAGTTTTGAGTGGATAATTTTCTTTAAAGATGCTGTTGTATGTGTGTCATTATTTATAAAATGGCTGCCAATTGTGTTGCCATTTTCCATAAGGATCTTTTTTAAGTGAGGCTGGTTTTGTATTGTACTAGAAAACAATATTTTTTTACTCGTGAAATAAATGGAATAATTTTTCTCGTATTAAAGGATTCAGTTTCATTTAAGTTGTCTTCTTTAATTTTTTCACCATGAATTGCCAAAACACAATATCTATGTTGTCAGCAATGTTTGAAATCTTGCATTCTGTAGATTACCAGGACATTTTATAGAATCATGAAAACAAGGCTGATAATGTATGAAACGATTAGCAATCCTTAAATTACCAAAAAATTCTATAACTATCGATTAATATTTCTTAAATTATTAGTCAATGAATATTTGGCCAAGTAGTAAATGCATCTGCAATTTGTTTCCAATATCACATATGTTCCCAATATCAGTCACGGCTTAACGAAAAGATTAATTTTAATTTTTCTCTCATTTTTTATATTTTCCTTTTTAAAGTGCATTTAAAGTTTAGTTTCTTACAGTTTCATTATATAAATAAAACTAAGTGCAATGCGAAATAAAATATTACCCTTCTTGCAAAACCAAGTAGTTTCGTAATTTATTTATTTTTCTTTAATAGAAAGGCATTTGTTTTGTATAATTTTCATTTCTTTTAAGTTATGTATTTTAAAAGAATTTTTTTAATGACCTTCTTCCATTATTTTTTCAAATTAAATTTGTATTTTTGAGAAGTAGATATCTTAAGTAACAATTTTTTTTTCACGCTTGACCGAAATACCATTTGTCATTCTATGGGTACTTAGTAACTGTTTTACACTTTGTTTAGAAACATCATGCATTTATACAAGACTGAATAATGTGTAATAATATACTTAACATTATGAATGCAGATATTCCACGCATTGTCAATAACATCTGTATAAAAATATATACAATTTGCCTAGAAAGAAGAAATGATATAAAATAGTTAAAGAGTTATTTAAATTTTAAAAAATTTTTACTTTTAGAAAAACAATGAAAATTTGAATGTTGACGTTACATATATTACTAGTAACATTTTCATTTATTTATTACTACAAATATATATACACATCGTTAAAAGAAAAGCAATGAAAAAATATTTTTGAATGCGTTAACCATTTTCACTTTTTCAGGACTTAAGTTACAATAGCAAATTAGCATGCCATCGTTTAAATTGTCGTTAATGTCTGTATAAAAGTGTAAAACCTTAAGTTAAAAAAAATATGCTAAATATTGTAAAATATTTTCGGATTTTTCACCTTTCAAGAACATTAGTAAATAAAAATTTACACTCTGATACATTTCAAAGCACAAAATCTAGACACTTTTATAAAAAAAATTCGCACAAAAAATATAAGTTTATGAAACTCTTTTTAACATTTTTTGAATTATTCATCTTTAAAAGACAAAAGCAAACTAGAATGACGACATTTCATATATTGTTAACAACTATATAAAGATATATATATACTCTATCAATGGTATAAAATCATTGTATCTAAATATTTGCTTTTTAAATATTCCTTATCAATGTACGTTAATAACTAAAAAGTTAGTAATATGAAGAACTTCAATATTAATAGTGCTTGTCTAGTTACACCAAATATTATTGTATATCAGAAAATCACTTCAAGTCTTTTTTTCTATTCGTTCTTCCAATTTTACTAGTAAAAGCTTATTTCTTCATATGAAAAAGTTTCCAATGTAAATTTTGAAGTAATATAGAGCTTTTCTCATTGTCTGAAATATTATTGGAAGCTCTTTTTACAAATCACATCTATTCTTCTCATCTTTTCCTCTATTGTTTTTATTGGTAGTTGCAATTTATCTAATCAAAGAATCTAATTCTAAATTTCTCCATAAGAAAACGACACAATAAATATTTCGTTAAACTTATCAATTCTAATCTCATTTCATGGATTGTTATTGGGATTTTTATTCCGCAAGTCATGTAAAATTTTAATTTTTTCTAGGGATGGTAGCTTATACAAACAAATTTTTTACTTAAACATTTCTTCATAAGAATAAATTAGAAGAAGTAGGTCTAAGGTTTGATAGGTTTGTAGCCACTGGGCCATTTACCTTGATTTTATAGTGAAATTGATTGGAGCCTAATATTAATCTGCATAACAAATAGACAGTTCTAGAACACATTAATAAATTTTATACAATAATTTTAACTCAAAGAATAGTAAGTACTCCCAAGGGATTGTACAATACATGGCAATGAATATTTGTAAAGGAAAATAAAAAATTAGAAAGATTCGATTTCTTGATTAATATATTTAAACGAAAACAATAATTTACAGAAACAAAATATTTATACGAATACAATAATTTACATGCAAACATTAAGAAAACAAAATTCTTGATTAATACAGTTATACATGATAAAACAATCAATGTTTGTTTGTTTGAGATTTAATTGTTTGTTTGAGATTTTCTTCATAAATTTTATTAATTATATACATATAAATTATATATGTCAAAAAACATATATATATACACATATATAGCAACAATTTCTTTTTATATATAGAAGTTAAGAAGGAGAAGAATAAATTACCAACGCTCCGCTTTTCATTTTTAATAGAGCTCTTCTCAAGGTATTTGATATTTCATTTAAGCAAGTGAAAATAAAATTTTCCATTAACCCCTTGACATAAAGCCGAATACCTTCGGGTGGGACGGCCCTCATCTTAAGGTAACCCCTTGACATACAATGACGAGTTAGACTCGTCATTCATTTCATCGGCAATTGGAGACTTTGACGAGTTTTACTCGTCATTGTATATCAAGAAAGATGGATTTTATACATCAGTCTGATTTATAAAAATCAAATTCCATGTTGGAATGCACTCTTTCTTAACATCTACTCTCTTTTAAGTTGAGTGAAAAATAATTGATATTTTTCAGTCGCCTTGAGTTCCATTTAATTTGTATGTCAAGGGGTTAATTCTTGCAATTTGACCAACCAAAGCTTCTATATAAACCATTCTCCATGAGAAAAAAATACCAATTTATTGTTCTGTATTCTTAACAGTGCTTTATTTATTATATTGAATATTACTAAAATTCCTTTTGTACAATTAACATGATTTCATTTCTATTGGTAGCTGCAATTAATCCATTTTCCATCCAGGTTCTGTTTCAGCGTTTTTTTCAAAGAAGAAAAATTATTAATGCCCAGTTTTTCACACTTATCAGGGCTGATTTTACTGCATTGACAATTACTGGCTTTTCTTTCCACATATCAAATACAGCCTTTCTTTTGGAGGTTGCAGTTTTTCAAATTAAAGCTTTTAATTAAGTCCTTCTTAGTAAAAAAAAATGTTAACAATTTATAGTTCTATATTCTCTATAGTGCTTGATCCATGGCATTAAATATTACTAAAAACGTTTTCGGCAAATCACTAAAAATTTCTCTTTCTATCAGTGGTTGCAATTTCTCCAATCAAAGATCCGGTTTCAGCAATTTCTCTAAGAGGAAAAGTTACTAATATCCAGTTCTTTACATTTATCAGCGCTGACCTTATTGCATTGAATATTATCTGCTCTCCTTTTCGAAAAACACATAAAATCTTTACTTTAAGGGTTTATCCAATCAAATCCATCTTCATAAGAAATAGTTACCGATCAATAAATCTATATTCTTAATAAGGCTTTATTCATTCCATTGGATATTACTTAAATTCCTTTAGGCAAATAACCAATATAGTTTCTAAAACACTGTCTATTGATTGTTTCAATTTATCCAATCAAAGGTTCTGTTTCAGCATTTCTCAATGAGGAAAAATTACAATTCTTCACACATATAGGCGCTGATTTTATTGAATTGAATACTATTAGCTTACCGTTCCGCTAATCTCGTAGTTCTTATTTTTTGGAGCATGTAGTTTATCCAATGAAAGCTCATATTTAAGCATTTGTTCGTGAGAATAAGTTACCAATTTATAATTCTGTATATTCAATAGTGCTTTATTCATTACATTGAATATTACTAAAATTGCTTTTGGCAAAGTCTTTCTTTCTATTGGTTGCATTTTATGTAAGAGATTCTATTTCATCATTTCTCTATGATGAAAAGTTACTTATGTACAATTGTTCAAACTCATCAATTCTGATCTTTTTGCATTGAATATTATATGCTTTCCTTTCCACAAATCACGTTAAGCCCTTCTTTTCGATGTTGCAATTTATCCAACCGAAGCTTCTATTAAAGGGCTTTCATCATAAGAAAATGTTTTTAAGGACAATGTATAGTTCTTAATAGTGATTTATTCATTGTATTAAACATTACAAAAATTCTCTTTGGCAAATCACGTAAAATTTTAATTTCTATTGGTGGTTGCAGCTTCTCCAATCAAATATACTGCTTCACCATTTCTCTATGAAGAAAA
>JAPDSC010161110.1:0-18386 GCA_026290005.1 Latrodectus geometricus
TATATATATATATATATATATATATATATATATATATATATATACATATATCACAATACTAAGTAACCGTTGGAAGATGTTAACTGTTGACGATAGGTGTAATGGCGAAAACTTTGCAAGTAATTTTTCAAGGTCACCATAACTTGGTTCATTAGGCGTCATTTGCATTATCTTTCGGTGGAAATCTCCAATTCCATCTTAATTGGAGATCCATCTTGTGCACTAAAGGTAGTTAAGGTATGTTAAGTAAGTCATGATGGCAATGTCCTTCATATGAAATAATACTTCTGGACGGACGTGGCAGGTCAATTATTTGGGAATCTTCTGCTTGGTTCCCACTCTAAATTACGAAATCTTCCACTAAGCAGTTCCCACCCAACTTGTAGCGAACAATTCTGCCCTACGTACAGAGAAATATACTGGAGGGCTCATACGCAAATGATTTTGATTGATTGATTGATTTGATCATACTCAAATGAATCTGATCATACTTAAGTAGTTTACGTTAAATTTTTGTGATTTCTTTCCTCACGATAAAAATTAAGAGTTCAATATTTTTAAAAATGATCTCCTTAAAATCACACAATAACCTATATATATATTAAAAAATATAAATTTAAAGTTACTTTTAATTGCATCAGTGTGTGCTATTACACCGCCAATTGATAATTTTTGAAATCTGTATATCTGCTCTTTGAAATTCAGTACACTTGAGTGCCACAGCAATTTTATTCCTTTATATTTTATGTATATGCGAGATTTAAAATAATTAATATAATTCTCAAACTCATCATTTGCACATATTTTAACTTGAATTATTGTCTTCATTTACCAAATAGATATGGATTACTACGTCAAGTTTATTGAAAGTACTCAGTTATAAATGATTATGAAAAATATTTATAGATACCTAATAAAAATTATCAAAAGTACAAGGAAATTTCAAAATTTTCATAACATTACTATGGGAAATTTCAGATAAGTAAATATACATCTTATATAAGAACATTCAAATACTTATTCAGTGTGGAGTATGAAAATAAATATGTTTGGAATGCTTTTTCTAAAACAAATTGTAGTTAAATAGAAAATTTCTAATGCGTCATTATAAATAAAGATAAATAATGGAATAATGCATTCTTTATAAAGAAAATCTTGAAAAAATATATCAATGTTGACAGTTAGAAAATTATTAATATATCAAATCTATAAAATTTATTTTGTGATATGTAAACATAGGAAGTCATAATAAGTCGAAAGAATATTAATTTATTTACTATTTTTCTAAATACTTTAAAATCTGACATAATGTTAAGAACTCTTTTGCGGAGATTTTACCACATGAATTTTTTCTGGCAAATATGAGTATTTTATTTTGGATTATATGAAGCACTTTTACAGAAATACCATCCAAGGTTATATTATGCTATAAAAAATAATACAAATCGTCTTTCTAAAATTAAAATTTATGTTTATGTATTAATAAAGTTCTTCGATAATCATTTCATACATATAAATGCGATGGATATTTTACTTAAGATTGTTAGATTTTTAGTATCAAAATGTTATACTTTGAAACACCTTTCTCACGGTTACAATATGCTTAATACTGATTTGAGAGATACTTCCTAAAGTACTTTGAATATAATTATCATACATGATAGGATATCATATATGATAGGATAATTGTCAAATGAAAATTTGTATCAATTCATATTATGTCATTCTGTTTTATTATAAAATGGGTTTGGCTCTTCACAAAAAAACATGCAGTTTTTTCATCTATGAATCTTCAGTACCATTTAATACTACATTAGAATGTACAAATTCTATGTAATACATTAATTAAAATTATTTAAAGTTTTTTATTATTATTCTGTTTTCATGATATAAATTATTAATAGTTTAGTGCAATGTATTTCTTTTTTAAACATGAATCATTTCTTCCCCTCTTTTTATATTAAGAAATTTGCAAAATGATTGTAACTTACCAATTGTAAATTGACGATACTGGATTCCAGAAAATTAAATACTTATTTTGTCTCCAAGATAAAATCATTGCTCTTTTTATCAAGGAATTCAATATTAAACTATGTGTCCTGGAGTTAGTGTTTTCCTTGCCATCGTCTTATTAATTCTCTTGAATTCTTTATGCACTGCGTGAAGTGCTGTCTTAATTGATACAACTATGCATTTCTCTGGACATATTTGGAAGCAAAAATCAAATCTGGATGGTAGCTTAAAACTTAATCCAAATCCACGTTATTCAAAGAACTTCCTTGATTGAGGCCACGGTGGCTTGGTTGGTTAGGGCGTCGTTCTCGTTACCAAAAGGTGGTGAGTTCGAATCTCGGCTTAGCCGAAGTTCCATCGTGTTCACTAATGGCGACTGGGGCACGTTAAATTCGTCGGGTCGCGATGTCCTCCATGTTCCCATTGCAAATTAATACCTCTGGGGGTGGTTGGAGCCAGGCTTTGGGTACTCATTGGTTTTAATCTCTAAATTGGAAGATTCAGGTGGTGCTGCTATCTATGAGCCAGAAGCCGAACTTCCACCTTCGTATGAGGGTGCTCTATTAAAACGGAAGATGTTTCCTCTCTGACTTCATTCACCTATTCTCTGTGACGGGCGGGCTTGGCGTAGCCAAGTGTCATTAACAACAACTTCCTTGATTAAATCTAATGGTAATTCTCTTAGTTGTTTCAGTCAATAGTTCCACTTACTCAATTTTGACATGTTCTAAATATTTTTAATGGAAGTTGTCTCTTAGCCTCAAGTAAACTAAAAGGTAAACATATTCAATATGCATAATTTAAGTAGCATTAAATATTTTCCATTACTTAAGAAATACATTAAGTGTTTTATTTTTAATGCTGCATAAAGCAGCAATCATTATTTTTTGTATACTTATATTAAAAATTAATTATTATATACTAAATTATAATATACAAAAAATTTAATTATTTATTTCCTAATTTTATAATAATACTGTAAAATACTTCCATTCAAACAACTGCATTTTTTTATTTGTGTTAGATATAATTGTGATAATCATTGATTATCTAAACTCGTTCTTATTAGGATTGTACGTTCATCAATCATTTGATTAAAAGTTATTGATAAACACTATGTAAGTTTATATTTAAAATAAAAAGTATGAAAATATCAATGTTAATAAAATTCTTCGGCCCTCAGCTAATGAAAATTAAAAAGCACAAGTGTTGGTTTTTATCATCAGCATTTTGCATATTAATGGGATCTAAAATAAACTTTTATATTTTATGGCTTTTATCATAGAAAACTATGTTCTTCCTGATATAATTTTGGTAGAAGATGAGAAATAGTTCATATAACATTATATTTCAATCTTCTGAACAGAGTGCAATAATTGAAAATCAGAATTCTTTCATGAACAAATTTTGCTGACAGGGTAAACAACAAAATGAATATTTCTTTAGGAATATATGTATTGATTAAAGATTAATCCCAATTTCTGTACTGATTGTAATGTATACCAGGATTCCAAATTATCAAATGAAGGTATACTTATTAATAGTTATTTGCCTTAAACAGTTATATTGTTCGTTAAAAATAAAGCATGCATTTGTGTTTCAAATTTTATATTTTATTTTTAATGAACAATTTTGGCTATTCTTACGGAACAGATGTCAGAATTTTTTAAACTATAGTTCCTATTTTGACTTTTTTTTTTTTTTTTTTTTTTTTTTTTACAAATTTTGTTTGTGGCTTATTATTTGAAAGAACCAGCCACATATTTACATATTTTATATTAATTATCAGTATTTTACATCAAAATAAATTTCAATTTTATAAATAAATATTGATTATGTATTTATTATTTCTCTTACTGTATTGAGTAAATTCTTAAAAAATTATCATAGTGACTGTACTCCTTCAGTATCAAAAAATATTCATTTAAATATAAACTGAATTATTTAATTTTTCCTTTAAGTGCCCAAAATATATATTTAAAAAACAAATTAATATTTTGAAATTTTTCAATAAAATCCGTAAAAAATTACACAAGTAATGCATCAATATCATTTACTTTAAATAATTAATATTTATTTAGAGAGAAAAATATACAAAACTATTCCTTAAGAAAGTTTAGTTTTGTATACTTTTCTCTTCTAATATTCGCGCAAGAAATGAACTGTTACAAATGTATTAAATATTTCCACTCGATAAGAATATATATATAATATTATGTAAACAATAGGGATATACAATTATTATATAAAAAAATAGGGATATAAGGAATATTTTCATTCATTAAACCAAAATATATAATACATTTATTACAAACTGAATATCTAGTAGTGAAAATCTTAGATTGAAAAGCACTTTTAATTTTTCAAATTATCTTCCGAATATCCTCAATAAAATATTTTCATTTGCACAATTACCAAAAAGAAGAATTTGTCTTTGCTATTCAAAATAAGAATCTCAGATAAAGGTAAATACTTTGACAAATGTAAATTATGCTTTTAATCAATAGACTCACCAGCGTTACAAATAATCAGATTCTGTTGAAATGAAAATTTACTTGAACATAAAAGATCATTTACTGCGACCAGAAAGTTAATTTTTAAATTTAAATCTTTAGATTACCATTAATCTTATTACTTTTTCTAGAAAGTGGCCGATATTTATCTTTTCAAATGTTCTAAGAGTGATATTCTAAAGAAGAAACATTTTGAAAGGAGCTATTTTAATTACTATTCGATGGTAATATTTAACAATTTGAAGAGTTTTAAATTTATTCGATTTGACATAGCAGCACTCGTTATATAGGAAACTTCTTGTTCTCCCTTCGGCAAGAGAATTAATAGCGGGGTTTTCCGATATATATTCTCTTCCCAAGTCTTTTCCGATTTTGGAAAATCTCAGAACCAGCGCATTTTCACTGTTCTCTTGTGTTATTCTGTATTGCCCCGAGCATGTTGAGATTTTCAAGAAGAGTATGCCACATGATCAAAAGCTAACGTACGAAACTCGCTTGCTATGCTTACGATAGCTTTGAAAGCTTTGTCCTGGGAAAAACGTAGCATGGCATTTTCCTCCTATACCCCCCTTCTTCAGCAAAAACTTTAGAGTGGAAAGAGAAAAATCGATATTTTTCCCGATTTTACCTATTCAGAAGATAAAAGAGAAAAAGAATAGTCACGTTAGCATTTTTCAAGAGAACACGGAGAAGTAAACATCATATAAGCTCATAGATGCCTACGCAAAGAATATTATTTCTGAAGGATACAAAAATATTATTACATTGTAGAGAATAGAATATTTTCAAATGCTTCACAATTTTTACTTTAATAATTTCAACAAAAACTATATTAGGATATAGGAACCATCTAAATGTATCTTTCAAATCTTTTATGTACAAGCTTCACATTTATGTACATTTATGTTATGTACATTTATCTAATTATGTACATTTATTAAAATGTATATTATAACACTTATGAGCAAGTTTTACTTGTATGTTGTATACAAGTTTTCATTTGAGAAAGAAAAATACATTCTTATTATAAAAGCCTTTAAAGACTTTTTTTTTTTTGTAAAACAATCTAAATCTATTTGAATAGTTTACATGATCTATCTAAATGCTGCTATCGAAATGTATATTTCAACTCTTATGTACAAGCTTCACATTTATGTACATTTATGTCATGTACATTTATCTATATATAATACATTTATATGATTATGTACATTTATTAAAATGCATACTACAAATCTTATGTACAATATATGTTATGTACAAGTTCTAGATTTAAGAAAAAAAGAATGGTTTCTTATTATAAAAATCTTCAAAGACTAACTTTTTCATGTAAAACAATAAAAATCTATTTGAATAGTTTACATTCATTCTACTGGTATTCTCTTATGATACAATAATCAATAATAAGCTATTTATCCAAAAGTAATGATTGATAATTAGCAATGAAAACAATTTCTTATATTTCAAATTTATTAATTTTAAATTTAACTTTTATATAGCACAACTAATAAATACATGGAATCACTATTTTCTAAAGTACTTATATCTTACTATGAGCTATAAAATCAGTTGTAGAAGTACAATTAAATATGAATACCTAAACAAATACGTTTAAAAAAGCATATTAGAAAATTTTCTGTTTTTTTAATTTAATTAAGAGAAATGCAGTAGAAACCTATAAGGAAATCATTTAACATAAAAAATGCTATTTTTATTCAGAAAGTTCTGTAAATTTTTACTTCAGCAAGAAATTTTAAATTTCATGGATTTAATTTTTCTGCGAAAATGGTATACAACAATTGCATTAACATGTACAGTATTTCCTCGTACTAATTTACATTACACAATGTCGAGTTCTTCTTTGGATCACTGATTCTCAGGAAATTTTTTCTGTTCACTAAAGTCGTTAAATATGCAAATAAGTAAAGCTTCGCTGACGATCTCATCAAGTTGAGTGCATTTAAGGTGAGATTGGTTCTTCTTCTGGTTCTAAATTTCTGAGTAAAAAATATAGAATAGTCAAACTTCTTGGTAAATTGAGATTAAAATCATTCCGAAATTAGACATTAGTAAATAAATCCTAAACTTTAAACTAAACACTCATGGTACCATTATTAAGAAGCTAACAATAAATATAAGAATGAATGCATAAGATATGTATTAGTTCAAAAGTTATTAAGACTAATTTATGTATATATATTTTTTTTTAATCTATACAAGATAATTTCCTAAACTTCGATTGAAATATCAGTGTTCTTGATACTAAACAGATTTTACTTTCAATATCAAAATAATTTTATGTTTTCCATAAAACAGCTGTTACATCTAATTTATATTTGGATATTCAACTATAAAGTATATAATTAGTAAGCTTATATTTTTCCTGTATAATGGAATATATAGAGGAACTAAAAGGTTTGGTGCATATAGTAAATTTATTACATCACAATTATCTTCTATTTTTAAATCACAACTATGCTAATATCTTTACCATAAGTTTTTGTTTTATTAAAGTAATTAAAATACTCTACTATTCATAATATTGATCATAATAGATTATTAAAAATTTTGACTCTCAATCAGATATCACTGTAATCTTGTGAGCAGGAAGTTAAATGGGATTAAATATTTCGTTTTATAATTTTCCCCAACTCATTTTTTTTCATCTGCAGAGTTTTTTTTTTTTTTTCAGTTGAACAATTAAGGAATAGATGATATGTTTTTTATTAACATTAAAATCAAAAACAAATAAAACTATTTTCCATTAAAACTAGAATATTGAATTTAAATACATACATTAGAAATTGAATTTTGCTAAAAAATCCACATTTTCTTCAAGAATTTTCTGATAAAATGACTTATATTACTTATTGAAAATAACAAATTTTTTCTGAAAATTTTCCAAAATAAGAATTTTGATATTTTTAACTTACCATGCCTTTATATATTTAAAAACAATGTATTAAACGTTGAAACTTTTTTCTAAATAAGATAATTTTCAAATTAATTCTACCAAAAATACTTATTTAAATATAAAGTAAAAATTGTTTCATAAATATCCCCGTTAATTAATTGAAAACTTAAAAGCGTCGTATCATAGATTTATATAAATTTTTCCTTCTATTTTCTATTAATTCAAAGACACGATAATGACTGAATAATTAGTGACTTTAAAACTTATTGTAAGCATATATAGTTCAATAAACATTTTAAATTGTAAGATTCAGTTGAATAATTATCTCTAATTTTGTTGTTCTGATATCAACATTGTTTCAAATAAACTGCCTGTAAATTATACTACCTATTTTGGACTTACTTTAATAAAAACAGATTTCTAAGCCTTAAAAGAAAGATAACTTAAATTTACAGATCATTTGCTAAAACATCATATTTCTGTTTATCCCTTATTTATATGAAGCGTATGATTCAAGAAATATCTGAAAATATGGTTGAAAAAAAGCAAAACACCTTTCTGATGTGGCATCAATAATGTAACTTTATTATTCCACTAATTTATTACAGTATTTGCATCTAATATTTGGAACTATTCTTCAAAAATTGAAAGTTTTCTTAACATACATTCAAGTTAAAAATAATTAAAATCAGCTTGAATATTTTGAATATTTTTTAGAAATAAGTAGAATAATTTATTACTTAATTAATTGGTATAATGCAAATATTCATAATTATTTGCTTAGTTATCAAATCGTACATTTTAACACTATTTATATAATGTGATTAATAGGTAACTATAAAACCATGAACATTAATGAAATAATAGCATTTCATAACAATCAAATTATAAATATATTTTTATACATATCACGTCTAAATTTTGCTTTATATGAATATACAGTTCCATGAAAGAAAAATAAATATGCGATAGTCTGCATACATAAGTCTACTTCTTAAATATTTTCCTTTTTAAGTGTTTTATGTTTAGATTTAAATTTCAATTTATATTTATATATATATATATATATATATATATATGTATGTATGTATGCATACGGTATGCATAAGACATCAACATATTTGTTTGGGGAAAAAGTAATCCATTACTTTTTCGGTAGACGTCTGTAGTGATCGATATCTCGTGAGGTATCTATCAAACAATTTCAGATTTGTGCTCGTTAGAAAGGTGACATTTGACACTGAAATATCCTCTTGCGGTTTTTTGTTTGATTAATTCAGTTACGAGTACAAATTTTAAAAATGGAAGGCAACAAACTGAAAATTCGATACATTTTCGTTTTTCTCTTGTAACGGCGAAAAAGATAGCCAAAACCTCACTCAATTCAATTGGTGAACATCGAGAGTGACTATTGTATAAAATTATCTCATTAGGCTCAACTAATTGATCAATCAAAGAGAAGTGAAAATGTTTTGCTTAGTGTTTATATGAAATAGCACATTTCTATTTTTTAATCCTTTTTCACTGAACTTCAAGGAAAAATCATAACTTTTATATTGCTTCAATAAAATGAACTGGAGTAAATTATAAATTTAAAAACCATTTCACATTTCTTGGCAAATATTTGATTATAAGATAGTTTATTTCTGATTTATAATTTTTTATGAATTCTTTTCTGTGTATATTATTGAAGAGTAAGGATATTTTTAGAAAATTCTAAAATATGAGTTGATATTATTAAATTAAAGTTTTTATTCTCACTTAAAAATTATTAAATGCATTTATCATAAAATTATCCTAACTATTTTTGCTATTTATGAAGTAGTATTTATTAAACAGAGTAGTATAAATATTTACCTGAGAAACACACATTCATATTAAATCATAATTTTACTGTCCAGTTTTTTTATAGTGCAGTCTAATATGATTTAAAATACCATATTTAGTGAAAATATTGTTAGTCAGTTGGTGAATTTCACTCATATTTCGCTTGATTAATGAATTTTTGTACTTAAAAAATAGGCCTATACTTTTAACATCTTAATTATCAATGAAGTAATAAATTTATAAATTCAAATTTTATTTTGATAACGTAAATAAAATATATTTTATGTTAAAAATATTCATTAGAAAAAATAAATTTCTTTATAATTGGAAGTTTAAAATCTTAAAGTTATGTTATTTTGTCTAATAAACATAAATATGACACTATTTTTATCCTTATAACTTACTTTTGAGTAAAATTGACAATTCATCTGTATATATAAATGGATATATATTAAAAAATAGGTATATATTTTATCTATATATATTGAAAAATAAAGGGTATTCGCTTTAATCTTCAAAATATGTTGAATTGAACTACATTTTATAGAAAAATTTGAAAAATACATTTCCAATAACCAATTTAAATATAATTTTGATTTACCTGTGAAATTCCATTCACCTGTTGTAAGTAATTTTGATTCAGTTTAAAATAGCTAAATAACTCTTACAATAAATATTTTCCTTTTATTTATCAACAGCAGTCGACACTAAAATTTTTCTGCAATTTTCATGATTCACTCTCATGTGAAGGGCAGACAGAAATTGTAATTTATGACGCGTAAAATACATGTTTATGACTTGTGAAATTACTTTACATGCCCCTATTACAAATTTATTTTACACGGGTCAAATACAATGGTAAGATTATCCTTGTTAAATTTTAAAAACATTTAAATTACTTTGTTTCCAGAAATAAATATTTATTTATAATTAAATTTGTTAATAAAGTTAATTTTTATAAGTATTTATTAAAATAGTTGCAATGCAATGTTTAATGTTCAGAAAATTAAATCCTTTGAAATGATAGGTCTTAATGGTCATTTTATGTCATAAACAAAAATTATATAATGACGTTTCATGATTCTCGTTTAACTATATGTCTTATACCAAATTAAACTTTGGTAGATTTTGAGCGTTTGCATGGTATTATGAATTTCAAATCTGCTTTGATTAAATAACAACTTTTCAGGCTATACTCTTTAAGATATAAAATTACAGTTTTAAATTCATAAATTCTTCCTTCTCAAAATTAAGTTTACTTCAGCTAAATTAAATATAACATTATAACTAGTAAATAGAATTAAATATAACATTACCTAGCGAACAGAGCTAGGTAAAACTACCAATTTTAGTTTTACCTAGCTCTGTTAGCACACCAGTATCTAAGAGTATCATATCTAAGTGAGTGCTAGGTAAGGAATTTAAAACAAGTAGTTCTAAATAAGCATTGACTAAGTGATATATTAATTACATGTCTCATACATTTTTATTCCTAGATGCTTTTTTAAATATCTAAATTTTTGAAATATCATATCAGGAATGTTTTATTCTGAGGATTTTTAGGTTTGTGACATTGAGAAATAACAGGGGATTTTCTAACCCTCATAATATGAAATTACCGGTCTCATAAGTACACGTATGAGACACAGTGTGTATGTTCATAATAATTCAATGTACTCTTAATTGTTCATTGCATTCCAGACCTTGCGACATCATTTCATATCCATCGCTATATGTAAATCGAAAACACTCAAAATAAGTGCTATCAAGTATGTGTGATGATAAGAAAATTATTCACCAACAATTTTTTATTAAAAAAAATAGTGATGCGATAGCTTAATACTTTTGGATTGCAAAATTAAAAATTATGATTCAAACTTAACAATTGAAGTAATTATCTGTGGTAGAGTTATTTGGCTGTCTCTAAACTCGTTCATTGCAATTCTTGCAATGAATTTCATTTTACATTATCCTTGACTGTTATACAAATTTATTTTTTCTCTTGAATTTGATATAAAAATATGAAGGAAATCAGAAAAATTCTGGTAGTCTCCAGTATTTCAATGAATACACAAACACCACCAGTTAATTAAGAAACTTTAAAAAACTAAGTAATTGTTAATTAATTGGTGTAAATAAATGATGCATTTTATTTCATTACATAATTTATCAAGTTATTCGATACTGATTTTTATATTCTGCCAGAAATGACATGAATATAATTTATATAACTACCCTAAATCATATTTACAAAAGTATGAAACAAGAAGAATGAAACAAATTTCTTAAAATAAGGGATAATATATTTTAATACTATTTTTGTTTTCACACATTTACAGATAATTGTAGTATATATTTGTTAGATATTCAAAATTTTAAATTCTATGTCGTCGTTTCTTAGTGCATATTCGCTTATAAAGATTTTATTTTAAACTAAGAATAATTATTTAGTCAAGTGATTTTTCATCAAACTTTTTCTTTTATGAAAATGAACGCATATAATAAGGATTTAAACGAAGTTTGTTAACATATAGATAAAAGCATTTCTTGAATTCTAACATGAATTTGTTTTATTTTTTTTTATTTTTTTTATTTTTTTTTAAGTTATGTATAAAGTTAATAAAATTTATCCAAAGTAAAAATTACTTTTCTGTTTATTATCTGGGCTTACTTATAAATAACTGGTAATGCATAAATAAATATTGATGTTGATAAATTCAATATTAGTTGGAAAAATGCAAAACTTTGATAAAATGGAATTAAGAATTATTGTACTTTTTTACATCTTTTAGTTATTCTGTGATATTTCCTAAGTTAAATGATAAAAAGCATTAAATATGTTTAATATTAGATAAAATCTTGTTAAGTTTAACAAATTAAGCTGCTACAAGTAAAATATTCCCTATGGTTTAAAAATTGATATTCTTATAAAAAAATAATTTTTACCTTGGTTATACTTGCTTTGAAAATTAAAAATTCTCATTACCCAGTAAAAAAGGTATTTGAAACAGAAATAAAACTTGTAAATTAAATTTCCTTTTCAAGAAATTGTAACTTATAAATTACCCTTAAAAGCTACACTGGTGTGAAAACTTAAGAAACAGGTGATTTTTCTGTCATAAATCCGCGAGACTGACATCTGACACTGAATCTGAGGGACATGAAATTCAGACATGAGACACATCATTTTGTAATTAAAGGTTGATGAAAGCATAGTTGCACAAAAATGAATACAATGAATAGAGTTTGGAATCAAACAAAATAGGCTTCATTGAACTCACAGTATTCCTGCACAAGATAATCTGTCCAAGACGCACAATAACAGACAGATGGTACATAGTATGGAATATGTCCTCCCCTTACTGGAATAGTTGTTTCGCACAGTCTCCTCATACTCTGCACCAGATTTTCCAGCTGTTCTTGCTCCAAGAGTGCCCATCCTTTAAGCACAAAATGTGTCAGTCTTCAAAATGTCTCAGATTCATACATGATTCCTCATGTCTGAATTTCATGTCCCTCAGATGATTTCTCATGGAGTTATGGCTGAAAAACCAACTGTTGCTAATGTTTTGCGCACCAGTGTAGTAATTAAACTTTTGAATGAATTTTTTAAGAGACAAATGTAGTATATAAAAATCTCTAATAATTTGTAATTTCTTGGATAACAAACACTAATAAATGAGTAGAATTATTCCTCTGTATATTTCGAATTTTATATAACATTGTCCTTTTTTAGTAATGGAAAATATATAAATTTTCATTAAATTATTACCTATTATTCCTTTAGCATGGTCGTTGATATAATTATTAATTTGCATAACTAATGCTTGTACTTGATAAAAATATTTTATAGATATTGTAAAATGCAGTTTCTTAGTGTAAGAGACAGTTTCTCACAGTGAATTTAGAATACACTTAAAATGTTGGTTCCAATCAAATTAGTTTTTATGTGGTTTGAACAATCATAAATGGTTGTTTATGTTGCTAAAGACCTCAAATGCTTGAAAGTCGTCTAGTTATTTAAAGTAACATTATAAATAGCTTAGTTTCTAAAAAATAAACAAAAATAAATATGTACATTCAAATCGATAAAACAGCCAAATTCTCTAAAATAATAATAATATAATTGTCGTAAATTTCTATTTAGCATGTATACCCTATTTCGTTTGAAAAGTTTTCACATTAAACATCATCTAGCAATAAAATTTAAAAAAAACTTAAATATATCACATTTAAGCCTTTCTTTTCTAAATTATACACATCCACAATCATTTACAACCAAATCATCGACATATTTTCATAACCCTCAGATCCTCTGAAGCCCCCCCTCTGTTTAAAATTACCCTTCCAAACATATTTCTCAACAACTAGTGATTTCAACAAAGAGTAAGTCGACTGAATCATCATTTTAGGAATTGCTTCCAACTCATTAAATTGATGGACAACAGTGACCATTCCTCAACACTATCTCATTAAGTTCACCTAATCTTTTCATCTGTATGATCTGAAATGGATCCATTTAGTTTATGTTGTCGGGAGAGAGAGAGAGAGACAGCGAGAGAGTTGTATTTCTTTTTATAGCTTTCTCAAAGATAATGGAAAATTCAATTATATAATAATTAATTATATCAATTATATAATTACTGGTCAATTGAGTACATAAATGTAATGATTAAAAAATGGCATGAAACAAATATTTTCTATTTAATAGAAATAAATTATTCCAAGCATTAAGGATGTAAGATATATCTTTTAATATTTGATTTAAATCATAATTTGCTTGAAATGAAAAATGATAAGAAGGTAAATCATTTCTAATTAATTTTTACTTTTGAAGTGTTTGTCATCCTATCTGAGTAGATCAGTATATAATTCTACTGATATATAATAATATACTTTAGGCTAACTTCCACTGAGAGTTTAATATTTTATGTTAATCGAAATTGGTTTCAAAATTATGTGAAATTATTTATACACCATTCTAATTGTTCCTACTTAAATGGTAGTGCTCATACTTAAATACCCATCATATTAAATTGCTTCATTGGTTAGCTTATTATCCTGATCTATAACATGTCGAAAATGTATGATTCAATCTTGCATAATAACTTGTCCACGTTTGATCACACGCTGCTCTACCAGATAAACTTTAGCAATATATGTATGCTGTATAGACTACAATATTCTAAGTATATATCCAAAGTCTCTTAAGTTGTATGCTGAAGTATGTTTGCAGAAATACCGAATATTGGTGATTACCTTAACTAGTGATTTTGTTATCATTTACACTTCCTTAAGGCTATGATTTCAATCATTTTATCCCTGTAAAACAAGTTATCGGTGAAATAAATTTTGTTGAGATATCTCTGTTTATTCTAGGGTCAAATATTTTTGTGGCTAGCAATGCAAATATTAGTTAGTAAGAATTGAGACAAGGCAAATCCTTAAATTAGCAAAAAAACTAGTAAACGTAGGAACTTGTTAAATACGAAAAGAAACAAAACATTATAAAAATGTAATTAAATATAGCTATTAATTACAGAATGTCATATTAAAATGAATAACAAAATATTTTCATAAAAAAATTATAAAGTGCTTAAATTATAATAAATTAAGCATAAATAATCCACAAATCAAAAAGTATTTAAAACAAAATTAATAAAAGTTTATTTGTGTAGTCCAATATAATATTTCCTTTAATTTAACTGCAAATCAAACAATTTCAGACATTATATCATAATTTGAGGTTTTAAACAGGATATTTCGAAGAACATTTTTGGTAAAAAACATAAATATAATTAAACAATTTTGGCCCATTTAGGTAGTTTTATACAGCATATATTAAGAAATTTATCCCCCAATATTCTTAAAATATAAGAAATAATTAATATACATATTTCTAATAACTTATTAATTCCCTTAAAATAAATGTGATTTATACAGAGCTTGGTTATTTTTAAATTATTGCATATTTTGCTACTTAACCCTTCCTAATCTAATTAATATCTAATAGTTACATAAGCAGTTTTAAAATATGTTTTATTTATATTAATGTATATTATCAGTAGATAACCACAATGATGAAATAATTATTTAAAAATTTAAACTAACCATGATTATTTTTCTTTAAATGACTTTAAGCCTATACATTAATATACAAATTTATTAAGAAAATGTTCATTTTAATTTTTGTAATATCTATATTGAATTTGTAAAATTTGTTCTTCTCATTATATATATATATATATATATATATATATATATATATATATATATATATATACGAATATTGATTCGTATATTTTTATTACTGATCAAAGTTCAAAAGAATGTATATATATCCATTAAGATTTGTATCATTCTATCTAAAATGGAGTATTAGTAACCTAAATTTTCATTTTTTTCTGTAATGTCAACATTAAAAGTATTGCAAAAAATTGGATTGAAAGTAACCATAATGTATACTTATTAAGAAAGATAAAAGTAAGCGTTTAAATATTTTGCATATTTTTTTCTAAAAGCTCATTAATCTATTTTGATATTTTAGCTCAAACATAAATATCGAATTCTCAGGAGACCCAATTAGCTTTAATAAATTAAAACAAGTTACTCGTATTTCAAGTATTTCAAGAAAACAAGCTTATATATTAAACACACAAAGATGTTAAAATTGATTTTTTCAAAATATATAATTTATAATATTTTTATTTATATATACATATAAATGATTGTTTCTGGTTTTTGTTTGATTCCCTATTTTCTTTCTTTAAGAAAATTTGACAATAAGTGAATTAAATGGTAGTTTTGGTCAAAAAATATTACTCGATTCCCATTTTTAGAAAAACTGAAAGCTACTTCGTTTTGGTATTTAAATTCAAAGTTTTAGCCTAATCGCGGTTTCTCAGAATTTTATAACTTAAAAGTATTTATCATAACATTGAATAAATGGGGTAGAATTTACAAAATAATGAGTCCTAATCCTAATTACTTATAATTAGGTTTTGGAATACAATAAAACCTGAATGTCACGTATTTTTTTCCTTAAATTTTGTAAGAAATTTTCTTTTTAAAAGTAAAATACTGAAGTAATAACAAAGATTATTGAACATATTTTTACACACTTTTAAAAAAATTGGACTCTCTCTCTCTCTTGGGATTTTAAAATTTAACTAGAAACAAATAACAATAAGTTGCCTAATTATTAGAATGAGATATAACAATTTCATTACAAATAACATGTTATTTTTTTCTTTTACTTTATTTCGAAATTAAAATAGAGTTTTTTGTCCAACGAATAAAAGTTCAAGTTTTATCTAAGAAGTACCTGTTAATTTTCAAAAATTAAATAACTGTTCGAATGTAAATTTTATTTAATTTTTGTTCATTGAATATTTGAAAATACATATTCTTTACAGAATTATTTAATTCACTATGAAAAATTTAATTTCCTGGTTTATATTTTGAAGGAGTTACTTTATTTGTATTCAAAAATGAATTTTTTAAATTCAAAATGAAGACTTATAAGTTCCTAAAAATTAAGAATAGTTTCATGAGAAAATAATTTGTTGATTTCAAATAAACATTGTAAATTAATATTCGAATAAACTTTGTAAGAAATAAAATTGTTGCATTAAGACTGGATATTTTTTCCCTATAATTAATTAGATTTATAGTTATTTAAATATTTAAAATTCTTAACTGTGTGAATTCCCAAATGTATTTAAATTATTTTGTAGCATCTTGATCAGTTCGTAGATAATATTCAAAGGTATTCGTTTAAAGAAAACCTTTAATAGTTATCTTCTGTTTTCAAAGCAGTAAACTAATACAAGTCTATTCTGATGTTTTGACGAAATTCTGAAGATAACTTTAAGAAACAAGTGCTTGATTCAAAGAGAATAATTGTAAAGACATATATTTTTCTTTAGGAGCTTGGAACAAGTTTTTTGAATGGAAAGTGAAATATTAAACTGAATATGACTTAAGATGCATATATGCTGCGCTAAGAAGAATTAAAAAAAATTATTCTATATATGCATACAAAAAAGTAATCTTAAATTTTTCATAAATAATTTTTTATTCAGTCATTGAAATTGACTTGAATTTAATGAATACATAAAATTACGTTTCTAAATTTCTAACGTGATTAAAAGTTTTTTTTTTTTTATTTTTATTTTTTTTATGTTTTTATGTTTTTGATATCATAGGTATCAAAACATAGCAAAATAAGAACATGTAAAAACATTATAATTTATATATAAATTTATTTAATCTTTTTTATGCTCCCCATATTATACACAACTCTTAAAAAATTATAAAGAATGAGTTTATATTTAATAAAATAACTATCAAAACTAGAAAAATGATTTAAAACCTCTTTTAATGCCTTAAATACATTTTTATTTTAATTTAGCAAAGAATCATGGAAATAATATTTTGATTATTTTTCATAACTAAAATCAAGATTGCTTATTAAAACTAATAAAGATTGAAATAATTGTAAACTATTCTTAGAAAATTTTGGAATGTGTGTATATAAATTTATTAATATAATTAGTAATAAATATTTTTACGAATATTTTATGCACGATTAAGGCTGTTTTAATTTTCTAACAAAGCCATAAAAAGTCAATATTTAGAATATATTTCCGAGTATATCCTGCTTAACATAATATTTAAATTTCTTAACATCATCCATTAAATATTCTACCTTTATTATCATAAACATTTCACATGCAATCAAGCATTCAATTGAGAAGAGTCACAATCTGGTTTCATGTGTGTACTCTCAAAGTTCCCACAAACTAATCAAAGTCAAGCATCAAGCCAAATCGTTAAGATCGATTTGATTTCCATCTGTGGTGACTCCCTTTCTCAAATGCGAAATATCCCCTAGAAATATTCCTTTTCCTCCTTGATAAATTCCTTCCGATAATGTTTCCCTGTGCCTTTGGAGCATTTATTGAATAGAAGTATTGATAAGAATTTATATGGTAGATTTGAGTGTAGATAAAATTTTCGAAACACTGCTAAGTATGCAATGATTGCATTTTGAGATTTGCGATAAAATAAATAAATATGATATTCATTCATGAATATTTTGGCATTATTTTATTTTA
>JAPDSC010161113.1:0-21191 GCA_026290005.1 Latrodectus geometricus
AATTTATTAAAAAAAATCAGGTTTACATAAACATTGCATAATCCTTTATTTATAGATAATATTGCCAGTATCATCTTGAAAATAATAATGGTTTAGCATAGATTTTGTCAACATGGTTTGACTGTATACTTTTAACAATTAAATACTTTTATTAATAATTGTTAATCATTGTAATTTATATAGAAAATTATAAAAATCTGAAGTATAAAATATGTGCACGCGATTTGCACAAATGTTTGCTTGTGTGAATAATTGATAGAGTAAAACTTATGTAACTGATACGATGATATACATACAGTTGGAGCAAATTTAAACAGTAATTTAATTTTTTTAATAATTAGATAAAGAAACATAGGCTACTTCAGTAGGAAATTCATTTATTTTTTTAATTTAAAGCTTATTGCATATAACTAAAAATAATAACATTAATACAAGCAAAAATAAAGAAAAGAATTTGAAGATGTTATGTTTTAAGAAGTAAAAGCTAATTAAAATCGCATTATTTTATGGCTTAATACTAAAAACAAAAATTGAAAATAAAGAAAATTAATAGTTAATAAAGAATAATCTTCCTTTGTATCAAATATAATTAAAAAAAATTAGAATAATAAAATTTCACGCAATACACAAAAATACTTGATGCTTTTAATAATTTTAAAAACAAATTTTTTTTTGTTTTGAATTTATTCTTAAAATTATACTATAATTTCTAAGTGTGTGTTTGTAAAATATATATTGAATCTTTGTAATGATAAATATATAGTTAAATACATTAATATAATACGAAATATAGTTGTATTGTTAAATAAATAATTGGATAGAGATCAGACTTTTTTTGTAATTTTAATACTGAGAGAATTTCTATTCATACTTTAAGAAAATGTGACAAGAAGAGACTCATTATAATATAATTTGTGTCAGTAAGAATATTGCCTTAGATAATAATAATAGTAATTTTTATTTTTTTTATAAAATACCATTATATGTTGCTTGCTTCCAATCTGCTAAAATTAAAATTAAAATTAATGATTATTGAATATCTGTAAAAATTATTTGATTAAATTTAAAATATAAGTAATATACGAATTGTTTAAACTCTCTTTTGAACATTCCACGGTAGCTTTCTGCACCAATCAGGAGAATGATCTTTACAAAGTTATTAACAGTTAGCCTGTTTTTCCAAAGTACAACGTATCACAATATTTTATGCATTTTTCAAAGAATTTAATGTTTTCCTTTAAAACTGCTTAATTAACTATATTGTTAAGATATTAACATTGATTAAAATAGCCTTTGTGAAAATAAACTAAAAAGTATTACTTAAAATTCTGAACATACAAACAAAGCCTAGTGATTCATATAAACTAAATTTGGATATGAAATTACTTTCAATTTTTATGCTGAAGTTGTTTCATTTAAGACAATGCATGAACTAAATTGTTTTGTCATGCATATTAAAATCGGATTTAAAGTTTATGATAATTAAAAATATTTTTACTTTATTTAGTAGAAATTTATGAAAAATATGGGAATGTTATATTTAAACTATTAAAAGTAATGTTAAGCTAGCAGTCAGCAGTTTTTAAATTTTTTATGTTTTCTTATCAAAAATATGACTTACATTGTTTGGTAAAATAAAATGGTTTTGGCAAAGAAACTGAATTAGTACTTAAATTAGACGGAAAGTAATTAAAAATATGATCTAAAAGGATAAATGGTTTCCAGTATCTTTTAAAAAAATAAGCGTTTTTCAAATATACTTATGTGAAGCTTGTTATAAAACATTTTAAACATGAATAAAACACAATTAATTTGTAAATTATTGATTTCTGTGAGAATATGATCAATTTCAAAATTTCTTCTCTTTATACTTAAGAAATAATATAGTATTTTACAAGATAATTGATTAAATAATTCCAAAATCATATGGGAATAAAATATATCTTGAAATATAAACTTGTAAATAATTTTATCGTTGAAAAATGCGGAAAGTTTTTGTACTTAAAGAAAGGGTCAAGATATGCCTTCTTCATCATTAATATATAATATAGAAATGTAACCAAGTGCATTACAGTTGACACGTATTATTATATATAAACATATTTGCGGAAATATTGCTTTTGACGGAACAATGTGCTTTCATGATGCACGTGCCTTTGTCCTCTTCATCATTACAATCCATCATATTCACTTGAGTTTCTCATAGCTTGATTTTATCGATCTGGGGCTTGGAGAGAGCAGATTAAGCTTTAACACAACATCATCTGCACTACTCCTTTTCGAAAGGATATCTTTTTTGATAAAAGTGCTGTGATGGCAAAAATGGATGAAAAACAGAGTACGTGAATTTAAGTGAAGCAGTTTATGTAACATTAAATACATTTTTAATTGTTTTTTAAATTTAAGAAACAAAAATATAATATTTGAATTACGTAATTAAAAGCTATTCATTATGTTAAAATATATATATATATATATATATAAAGCACTTTATTATACATTTAAAGTTTGGTTAGCAAAAAAAGTACTGTGCTTGCTTTATTTAAAATAATTTTTACAAAATTGAAAATATTATTTAAATATTTATTTCTAAAGGCGTATAAAATGAATAAACTAGATAAAATTTTTTCTTCATTCATTCTGAAATACTAACGTTGAGAGATGCATGTCCTGTGATGATATAATCTTAGTGATATATAATTTATTTGACATGGTAAGAATGTTTAAAAATATACTAATCGTAAAATACATTCTTTTATTTTAAAATATTTGTGTTTTATTATCGAATTTTAATATGAATTATTTGTCACTCTCCAACCTTGAGGAATAAATTGCAGTTTCACTAAATACATCATTATTTGCAAATTATTATAATGCATTAAAATTTCATTATATTTTATTATATATATGTCAATTACATTTTTCCATTAATTTATTTACTATATTTTTCTGAGCCCAATTCTTTCCTTTTTTATTATAGTATTGAGATAAATATGTTTTCCTTAATAAAGTAAGTAAAATTTACAAGCCCAACTTGTTTTGAATTATGTAAATTGAGTTTTAACATACATTAATATGTTATTTCTAATGTAAACCAAAATTTTGGAAAATCTAAAAAAATATCATAAGAAATCGATAGAAAATGTTTTAAATATTTTAAATTCTTTAAGCCAATGAAATGTTTAAAACCGTAGAAACATTTTTTTTATCAAACAGCTAATATAGCAAATATTTATATAAATGAAAAAATGAATATTTTTCTATTCTTTATTAAAATATATTAAATTCATATTATTTGCATCATACACTTTATATTATCAGTAACAAATGATTAATCAATAAAATCACCCAAGCAGTTTCACTTTGGTTCTTTTGTAGCAAATGATTAGAATAGTTTATTGAAGTAAATTTCATAAATTGGAATGTATAACATTAGTATTGCAATTATATATTGTAAAGTTAACATTAAATATAATTGTTATAATTATATATTGTAACAATAATGTAATGTAAAATTAAAAAAGATGTAAATCTTCTTTTCAATAATTTTTAAACCGAAGGAAATAATGTCTGCTTGAATATTATTCTCTTCAAAACATTAAGCAAGTAATCATATTGTTATATTTAGTATTATTACAGCAAGTGAAGATATTTAAAAAAATGATAATTTTTACAATGGTAGTTTTATTATTACAATTAATAATATTAATAATAAGTATCATCATTAATATTTTCCTCAAAATCTTTTTGCTACTGATAAATATTAACATAATTAGTAGTAATAATTATGATTTATTTAGAGAAAAATTATTTTAGTAAAATATTACAGAATTTAAGAATCTATTTATGTGATCCCAAATACTTATTAAGGAATTCTTTATATGATTAAAATTAACTATCACAAATTTTCGATGTTAAGACGCATGAATAAGAATTTATTTATAAAAATAAAATTAGGAAAAAACCTGAAAACTCACACTTTCAAATGACTTAAATAATATTTATGTTATCTACCTCAGTGTGTCAAATGATTTTGCTCTGAATGAGGAATGAAAATCCTCTTACATTTATTTCCTAAATAAGTTGCTCATTTAATGTAGCAAAATTATACCTAATAGCTAAATATGAGAAAGGTTAACGATGATAATATTTTTACATTTTAAAAACATTTTAAATTTTTGGCATCGAAGACATTTATTTTTTAAAGTCTAAGATGGAATATTATATTTAATAATATTTTGATATTTAATTTTTAGATTTAATTTATTCACATGAAAGTAAATCTTTCTTACGATATGCAAAGAAATATAAAGGTTGCATTAGGTGAATGCAAAATAATTTCTTGCTTTGTTCAAAATTTGAAATAATTTTTTTTTGATTTCTTTAAAGTTTTTATTCTAACTAAATTTTTTAGATTTTTACCTTGGGGGAAAATCCACAAAAATGTTCTTAAGCAATGCATAACTTTCATCATATTCAAATTTGAATTGAACTTAAAGATTCATTCATTGAATGATTGTTTTTATTTAAATTTGCATTTTCTTAATCTAAGTAGCTTAAATTTTGTGTATTTCTTATTAGAACGACAATTGTTTATTATTCTAAAAAACTTTGAATTAGTCATTTGTTTATCTAATTTTTACTAGTTGAAATTATTTTATTTTATTCATAGTTTTAATAAATATCTCAGGGACCTGTAAAGACATATTATTTTCAGTCAGTGATTACAAAGTAATGTCTTAGATTATTAAATTAAAGTTTTTATTTTTCAATGCAATGGAAGATCTGAATTTGATTTCTCTTATCTAATATGCCTTTTATAAAAAAAGACGGACTTTATCGCTATTTTTTAGATTAAGTAACCTCGAGGACTGAATAATCTGAATCGCATTAATTTCCAGTGAAATTTTTTCAAATGTATTTAATGCCTTCAAGAGAAAAATTTTCCTGACCAGTGATTCTTAAACTTTTGTCATGTCGATAATCTCATGACTTTTATAAAGTGGTTTCGCATCCCCTGAGGTCTTTTCTGAGTCAGAACTTGATTGAACAAAATCAATAATTAATGTGAACTTTTGTCTAGGTTTCAGTTCTAGAGAAAATAATTAATGGTATAAGAATATTTTTATTATACATAAGAATATTTTAATTTAAAAATTGCCTAAATCTGCTTAATTATTTTTTTTACAAAGTTTAAAAAAATGATGATACTTTAAAAAATAGTTTAAATTAAAATTTTTGCTTAAGATGCTAATAGTTTAAATTATAATATTCGTTCTGTTTTTTTTAAGGGTACATTGTAGCCTTATAGTAGGATCATGTTATTCGGAATGCAAGGTTGTGGGTACAAATCCAACTGCTGTTGAACAACTGGAGGACTGCATTTGGTATGCACTTCTATCACCTTTAGTATTTGGAAGATTTTCTAGTTTTCTACTTTAGGATACATAAATACATCCTACTATATATAAAAGTATTTTCAGAAGGCAAACCGAGAGGGTTGTTTAATCATTTTAGTATATCGTTTCTTAATAAGCTATTTAATACGTAGTGTCAATGCTGCTTATAACATTTATCAATTTAGTATTTAACTAAATATTTATTGCTAATTTCAAAGTAATAAAGAAATGTTTCTGATAACTGAAAAAAACTAACAATTGGTAGTCAAGTGCTAATACTTCTATATTGTTATATCTAAAGTCATTAGTTTGTAAATATCTAGTAAAACTTAGTATAAGAATCGGAATCATAATTGAAAATGCAATGGTTTATTTAATTTAATATTCTCCACAAATTAAAGATTTATTTAATTACACATTATCTTCTCAGAATGGAATTTAATCACTATTTTTCTAAATCTTTCATTCCTACAAATGAAAAGTCTAGAAATATTTAAGAAATGTAATATTTTTTATCCATTTTCCCATAATATAATCAGTTTTTCTTAAAAAAAACTTTATTGCAATTTTTTACATTATTATATAAAAAAATTATTGTTTAATAAAATTGAATATATTCTCTAATAATATTGAATATATTCTCTTTGAAATTATTTTCCCTTTTGTACAGCTGGAACTATTTTTAACACTGCTAAATACTCAAGCATTGCAAATTAAAAGACTAATTTCGAAAGAATGCCCATAAATAGTAATTAGTTTTTAATAAAGTAAGAGACGTAGAATTCTTTTTAAATCTAAAGTTATTTATGAGAATTTCTTTCAACTAGTAAAATGCAATCTAACAGTAAATTAAACTTATTATAATTATTTGTATACGTAATAAAAAAATGGATTTTCAGACAAAATTATCATGAAACAATGTAGCCTTGATGACGGTATTATCATGTAATTGTTTTGTATATTATCTTAATACTTCCAGATTTATGATTTAATTTATGAATTATTTTCAAAATTGTTTTTATGTGTTGCTTTATGTTACCAATTTTTTCACCATTCATTAGTTTTAAACAGAAATGATAAGTTTTGTTTTCGAATTTATATTTGAATAAATTCGACTTGGATGAATTATACTGAATGAACTTGACGAATTCTAATAAGATTTATACATCATTAGAATACGTTGAAGTATATCGAAACTAATTTGTCATATCTACCATATAGATATGAGGAAGAGTCATAACTACCAAGAAATTTATACCATAATCATTGTCAAAAACACAGAAGGTATCAGACTAAGAAAGAAGTTGATTCTTGATAAAAAAATTATAACCTTTGATCAAACGTTTTGCTTAAGGATCGTTGTTGATTTGGCTGCTTAAATCTGCAGAAAGAAAGGCCGTAAATCTTATCAATAACCTTTTCTAACTATGGGGAAAATATAAAATAAATTAAGAGTTACGGTGAATTAAATAAAACTTTAGTTTAAAACTAAATTCTTTAAAGGATTTTTTTTAAAAAATTTTTCTCTTAAATACTTTTTATAAAATGAAAAATTTCATATTTTATAAGATTTTTTTTTATTTTTCAAATTGTTGTAGCATGAAAACAGTGCAGCAAATGTTTTTAGATATCCTAGTTACAGTTCACATTTAAGTAAAATTAGCAATAATAATTATTCAAGACGTATAAAAATTTAACAATAATAATTAAATATTAAGTTACATAATATCATTATGTAACTTAATATTATTATTTAATTATTATTATTTATTGTAACTTAATACAATTATTATTTAAAATTAATAATTGAGTATTATTTCATTTTTTGAACAAGATAAATTAAATTCAAATAATAATAATTATTTAAATTTTTATTGCTATTATCAATAATAATTAGATTAATAATTAATAATGTACTTAAATTTTGCGTTAATGATTAAATTTTTCTCCAATTTAAAATTTTTGTCATTGATTCAAATTTAAGAACTATTTGACATTAAATATAACATTTAAATACTACTAATTTGCATAACTGAATTATTTAAATTAATCGCAAATTATTTGTTTTCATATTTGTTAGATTATTAAGTTTACTTACTATTAATATTAATACATTTATTCTTTTAAATAAAAGTTAATATAATAATGAAAAAGTGTACTTATTTAAAAACATCTTTGAATTACAGATCTTTAATTAAGTTACCATAAAAAGCAGAAATTTTTATCTAAATAATAATGTTTAAGGCTGTAAAAAGCAGCAAAATTAATTTTGATACTGAATATATGCTCTGTAAATGACAGATTCAGTTTTTTGAATAATTCATAACTTTTTTGAAAAAAGACTAAACAATTAAGACTGCGTTCATAAAATGTATAACAGTAATTACAGTGCATTTTACACAATTTTTTTAACTAAATTAATAACTTATTCAAAGAATATACATCTTTCTTCTTTTGTTAAAAATATCATCATTACATTTTTCATTGCTTTAAATTTTTTGTCTGATTATTATTCCCACATATTTTTTTTATAAATGTATTTAGAGTAAAAATATGTTTCTGTCTTAAATAATATAGCAAACTGATTTACAATTTTTGAGCACTGCTTATAAATAATTCAACATAATATTTGTTCAAATACTGTTTTTATTTTAAGTTTCAGAATAAATATTTCTTCATAATTAAAAGGGTTCTTTTTTAATTAATAATTTCCCATATTATTGTTCAAGATTTGTATCATTTTTCCTTTAGGTGCTAATAAAAAATAAATGCTTAACTTTTGAGATTTTATAAAAGACTTATAAATAACTATATTATATTACATATTTATTAAATAAATATGTAATATAATATGGTTATTGATAATGTTATATTAAAGTTTATTATTATGTATTGATTAATAACATTTTTTGAGATATATGCAAAAGGAAAATGCAAATTTGTTTAAGACACAACACAGACACAAAAATTTTATTTTTAATATAATTATAATGATTGAAAATGGGTTAATGCTTTTTATTTGTATGTTTAAATAATATACGCACATATCTTTTCATTTCATCAAATACTGTAAATAAATTTATTTCCAATTTCTTATATTGTGCACAAAAAATATATGCAATTTTTATATAAAGATTTTAAATGTAATTTAAAAAGAAATAATATGAAATATTTGGTATTCAATAAATTGATTGCTAAAAATAACTTTTAGATTTTACTGATTAATTGTTTTCAATAGAAATTTTGTGCATACTAAATAGATCATATGAAGTTCATGGCTGTAGTACAAGTTTTATTTGCTTTGTTAATGCTATAAAAATAAATAAATGAACAATAATTTATTAAATTAAGGAAAATAATTATGAATAACAATATCTGTACATTTTATATCTAATAAACTTTATTTAGAAAAATTATGCTAAGAACATTGAAAATAATTCTATAAATGTTAGAAATGAGAGACAATGTGAAGTAATTTGAAAGAATTAATGTTTTTGTATTAATATATTTAAAATTCGTTTTCAATATAAAGAATTGATTTCTTTAAGATAATCTTAATTACATTTCGCTTTAAGACAATTGAAGTAATTGACTGCTGTATTAATTTTTTTTTCATTTCAGAGAATCACATGTAGGTATATTGAAACATGAAATTTACTAACATTAATACACATATTTATCTTAAAAAGAATTTTCGGATTTATAATTTGGTAAAACATCTCTATTTTGCTTTGAAAAAGTTTTATAGGCAACACAAAAGTTTATAAAATCTGGTCGTAGTATTATTGAGCGATTATAATTTAGGAAAAATTACTAGAATGTTGGTGTCATTGTTTATATATATTTGCATCTATATGAAACGGGTTCGTAATTTAATCTTTGACAAGTCCGTTTATATAATAGTTTACTCATTACTTTTTTACAGATATATGTCTTATATTTAGAAATTATTAATGTAATACTTTTTCCAGATTCATGAAAAGTAATAAATCTTGTTGCAATTGTTAAAAAACATTTGTTAAATACAATTATTTTAGAATATGTATTAATTTTTCATTAATACTTTTATTTATATATTTTACACCATAATGAAATAAAAGAATCGAAGGATGCAATTTGATATAATGGTGTATAACTATGAATTCAAATCAGGTTTCCATCTCTAAATCCAAGTTTATATTCTCCGTTTGAAAATTATTTCACATTATAATGATGTTAGGTTGATGATAGTCAATTTTTATATCTAAATATGAACATCATTAACTAGATCAGGAATGAAATTAATATTCTGAAGTCAGTAGCAATTGTAGCTCATCTTATAATCAAAATTAGTATAATCAATAAATAATAGTATAAGTTCCATACATCCAAACGAAATACTTACATATTAACATAAAAATATCAAGGAAAATATTTTGATGATTTAATGCTAAACATTCTTTGACAAATTACAGAAAATATGCATATGAGCACACAATATTAAACAAAAAGTTTATGGAATAAAAACATTTCTCTAAAAATAAATAAAAAACTTGGTGTTTAGATATTTAAATTGACGCTAATACTTGAATTAAATGCAAATTCAAAACACAAAAAAAAAATGTGATTCAAAAGTTCCTTATTGAGTAAATGTGTTTGACTATTATCGAAAATAATTAAAAAAAAAGTTTATTAAAAATGAGATCACTATCTTCAGCATTCTTCAAAATATTCTCATTATTTGCGAAAGTTTGCCTTGTTTTTTGGAAGGATATAAGTATGTTAGATTACTAAAGAATACAGAGTAATACATCTGAACATACTAGTCTGAAAATTTAAAAACTATAATAAAATAAAATATCATATTTGAAATAACATGTAAAACTTGAGAGAAAAGTTTCTAACAATTCTTAATTTTATTGAAAGAATAGTTGTACAAAGGAAAATTCCTTAAATCTCATGAGATTTACTTCTCCAGTAATTTTGTACATTCTTTGTTCTTATTCATAATCTAAACAGGATTCTGGAGAATAGAAATTAAAATTGATTCGTGTTTTATTCATGAAGGCAAAAAAATTTTTTGTTTCTAAGTTTAATCATAAAACTAGTAAAGTTTATTCAGTTATTTGTAGTTACTTTTAAATGTTATCATGAAAAGAAACTACTTTTGATGATGAATATATCAGGTTTTATTTTCATTTAAATGAATATGCTGGTATTAGAATTTACTTTTTCAGCACCACTTAAATCTTATCTTAAATGTACTTAAACAATTTAAAATGTTTCTCATATATTTTTGTTATACAAAAGATGTTCCATTATTTTTATTAATTTGAAAATTGCAGAAGGATAAGTTTTAGTAATAAATTCTCTTTTATTATTAGTATTTCTTAAACATTTATGACTGTTACTTACTTACATTTTTTTAAAAAGTTCTAGTTAGAAAATTACAATGTGAATATTTTTACTATGTTGAAGTATTCTTTTAAATCTATCTTTATTGACTGAATATAAGAAAATCTCACTCGTAAAATGACGTCGTTGAAAAATAATGGAAACCAAATTTCTTTTAAAATATGAAAAGCTCCATTATAAATTTTTGTAAAAAGACAAGAAAAATTTTGTGTAATTATAGAAAACTTAGTTTTGTTAGGTAAACTTATGTATACTCGAATCCTTAGATTATAATTTGCTGGAAATATCAAAGTTTAATTGTTATGTCGAAAAATGTATATTAGATATAATGAAGTCATCTGAATATTACAGAAAATTTCATTATGAATTATAAAAGCAAAAATTAGTTTTTAATTTTCAGCAGCATAATTCGTTATAATACTTTTGTTTGGAAGTATGTCGTTGCTGAAAAATTATGTTAAAAGTTCGCAAGAAGTATTTACGTTCTGAACTTCAATGTTAAACATAAATATATTTAGTGTAAATCTCGAGTAATGTTTCAAGTTAGTGTCTAAAACTAAATAACGTTTGTCGCATAAATAAAAATGCATAAAATATTTAAATATTGGAAAGCAAAAAAAAAAAAAAAAGATTATAATTTTATAATTGGTAACAATATTCTACCTCGTAGTGGGGAATGTAACGGAATGAAGTTTTCTTGCTTTGATATATATATATTTATATATATATATATATATATATATATATATATATTATAAATTGAAAATTAGTCATATAGGTTACGTTACATAAATAATGGATTCCATGTATCATGGGTTATGTAATAGGTGGCTGTAATAAAAAATTATAGTTTTGTATTCTTTGTTGTTATATTAATTTTTTAATTTTTCGGGAAGCAATTTACTACGTATAAGGTTTTACTTGATGCTTTTAGTTGTGTATTATCTTTTAAATATCACTTATTATTTTTTTAAAAGCATAAATTGATTAGTTTTCAATATTTAAATACATATATTGAAAGTAAATTAATTTTTATTACATTGTTAATCAATGAGTATAAAATAAAATATTGAATAATATATAAAAGATATGCAAAAATAATTCCCATTAGACAATGAATATTCTTAGACTTAAATATTTTTCATCAAATAAAAATGAAAAAAGTTCAGTATTTCATTATAAGTCAGAGCCCAACATTTATTTAACCTATTTAATCCAGTGTCATATAGTTTTTGTTTTCATAAAAGTTCGAGAAATAAATCTCATTACATAACTATACTGAACTTTTACGCGCTTTCTTAATGTATGTAAGATTGTTTTTATAAAAATTAAAGAGATATTCATGATGACAAGAATGTATGTTTTTCCAATTTTAAAATAATATTCATTTCATTTTATAGATTTTTTTAGGCATTTTTAAAAGCATGTTTTCTTAAGAAAAGAAAGAGTTGAAAATATTATTGTTTAAAAATACATTTTTGATTTATATTTATAATATTTACACATATATTTATGAATGAATTTTACAAATTTAAAATTTAAAATTTATCATTCGAAAATGCTGAAACTTTAGACAGTAGTTTAACTTAATCATTATTCAACTAAATGAAAATATTCTGCTTTCATGCATTATTTTTAATGCCTTTCCAGTTTATTTTCAAAATATTAAAGTACTGCATTCCACGAAGTTTGTATATAATAAATAATATTTAATTATTTTGCACTCTGTTTTATTTACAGAGTAAATAATATGAAATAATTTACATATTTTCGGTATTTTATATGCCAATGATTAACAAGATACATTACAACATAAGGAATTACAACATAGTTTGATTTTGAATGATATATGTTATAAGATGCAGGAATATGTATCTCAAAATAAGATCTCAGGAAATATATTCATTGAACAAAACATTTTCGATTATTTTTTCAAATTTCTATTCTGGATTCAAAACACTTCTTGAAAATATGCATCTGAATCCTGAAAAACATGAATCAGAAAAAATATTTGTTCAAATATTGGAAAAAGAGTATTTGTGTACATTTATGAAATACAAGCTGTATTCCTTTAAGACTTTTTACAGCATCAACACAAAAATTTATAGCTTAGCTTTATCTGTAGGGATATACATATTTTTGATTATTATTAATTTTCTTATATTAACAAGATGGATTCTATGAGAATATTTGAAACATTTTCTAGAAGCTAGTTAGCAGTTTTTAAAAAGAAATCAAGATTCTTATTAGATCATGATTGTTAGAAAATTTTTTAATATGACACACAGAAATCTCTTAAAAATATGCTGGCTTAAAAGTAATAATAAAAATGGTAGGAATTAGTTAAAAATGAAAGTAACAAATGCTATTGTTTTATTAAATTTTAAAACATCAGAATTTTTTTTTATTTCAAGTACAAAATGTTTTAAGCAATTGGAAAATATTTTGCTCTTGCCCTTTTACAATTTGAAATACTACGAGTTTACGAAATGTCTAACACTTCAAATTATAAAGATGTAAACCAACCTACTACTTTGTTTATAGAATTATTTATGATTCTTTTACAGTCTGAAAGCTTTTGTAGACAAATTTCAGGATTTGAAATGAAAGAGTAATTAAAACAATAATATAAAAATATTTTCTCCTCGTGTTATCAATTGTAGACAATTTCAATATCTTTTTATCATCGTCTGAGTTCATCATTTTGTATAATGATGAGTAAAACATATTATTCTAATTTTCCAGTTACTTCATATAACACCAAAAGATAATTTCGCTTGAAATATTATAAAAATGGAAATAATTAAGTTTCTCTTATAAACGTGCAAACGAATGAAAGGAATGTAAAAAAATGTTTTATATGGGCTATACAGATGCACTCACGGAATTTTGAAAATGAAATAAAATGTTTACAATTGGGTATCTTTTCCTGAAATGGTAATTTAACACAAAATTGGTGTGTAAAATAATAATTTAACACAATGGTAATTTGTTAAAATGGTAATTTAACACAATGAATGGTCAAAACGGAATGCAGAAACGAATAATAACACTTATTGACTAGGTTTTGATCACCTTGTTATCAAACCATATTATTGGTTTGATGACAAGATTATCCAAAACTAGTAGAGTAAGAAGTAAAAGTAAAAATAGAAACTAGTAAGTAAAGGTAAGTGAGAAACAAAAACAGTTCAGTTTGCAAAAACTAGAACAGACAGATAAGGGCGTAATTTCACAAGAGGAGGGATTTTTAAACGTCCCTATTGTCATTCATCTGCAAAATTTGAAGTCGCTAGACAGTGATTGACATTCATCAATTGCACAACAGCAGACACTATTAGATCAATTGTTAAGCACTTCGCATATGAAGCTTATGCATTTCTGTAACTTTGCAACACCTCCAAGGTATACCAGGTATTTTAAATAGATTCATGACCAGAAATCGCATGGAGTAACATCCAATCAATGTGAAGACTATGGATTAGGAAAAAACCAACTAATAATACGTTCTTCATTGTTGGAGCCTTTACATATTTATAGGCATGTGAGGGTGCGCTATCCTGTATGAAAACGGTCAAAATAAGTCCTCGTCTTTGCAGTAGTTGTGGAAGAACAAACGTCTGCCGCATGTTATAGTACTGATGGCCCTTAACGGAACATGTTTCAGAAACATCTATACCAATTTCCTCAAAGAAGAGTAGCCAAAGGATGAATGTCACCTTTGAAACTAAAATTTTAAAACTAAAATATTTTTCAAAATTCCGTGAGTGTATCACACGTATACCCTATAAAATTTCATTCCATTCAGTTCACATATTAGGCTGTAGGATGTCATTTAAAGGAGAAGCTCAGATGGAAAGATTTAAACGTGGGCAGCTTTTGTATCAGGATTAAAAAAATTACACTAACCACATATTTGCCATTACCTAACGTGAAAGTGATTACCCTATATCTATAGTGACTATTGTATTATTTATAAAGTGAAGTGTGGACACGTGGGACTCCATTTATATGGATCATAAAATTTTTCTATATAATCTAAATATTAATAATAGCTTTTCATCCCTTCAATGGGTCGATGAAACTGAGTTCTAAATTTGTTTGGGGACTAAACACTGGGCATCTCATCTTAGGAAGATCCTCTAACCGGGATATATAATTCGCACGCTAGTGTTATGTTCAAGAAAATAGATATGAGTATTGTAGTCCATGGCCTCCCGTTGTGCTGGCTGTCGTGTCACAGAGATTAGTTTAGTTTTTATTAATAATAATACTTATTATTTATAAAAACTATGACTATATCATTATTTTATGAACTATTAAATACAAGAATGTAACAAAAATCTTACATGTATCTTTTATTTACAAATTGCTGCAATTCAATGATATTCATTATAAATTACATAACTTTTATTCATTTTGTACATTAATACTTAGTTAGTTGAAAACCATGTTATTTTTTTGCATTAATTTTGCATGAAATTTATTAGTAAAATATTGAATAATCTGTGTTTTTGATTTGTTTATAAAATAATTTTTGTTTTATGAGAGAATTTGTAACATTATTAATCATGAATTATTTAAGAAAACAAATAAGAACTTCCTTTAAATCAGTATTTGTAGAATATTATTTGAAAGATTATTTAACATTTTACAAAAATATTTCATAAAATATTTAGAACATAAATCTTATACAACAAGGAAAATGTTATTTTTTAAAAATATAATTGCTCTGTGGATATTTCTCATCATATGTGATAAATATAAAAAATAGAGGATGAAGTATTGATGATAAATAGCAATATTGACAAAGGTAAATTGGAAATAAAAATTGACGAAGAGTCTGACGTTAAAGCATAGTGTCATTGAAATTCAGTTTATCCACGCAATTGATCTTTCCCAGAATAGTAAATAGAATTTCCGTTTCTGCTCGAAAGGAATCAGAATCCATATCGATTGAAAAGGAAAGTGCACTGTTAGGAATTTTCTCGCCACTCTCTAGAAACTGCAAATAAATACTTGCTGCCTATTTAAGATAAATATTTGATTTAGCCCAAAGTAGAATTATTTATTTAAATTGGACTTGAAAAAATTTCTCAAATTTTTCAATGAATCGTATTTAACTGGATGTAAATTTACAAACAATATATTAATTATAAAATTTTGGTTTAAAACCTTTAACTTAAAATGTTTTATCTTTCTTTTGCTTGTATGAAATTATTGTAAAAATTAAGCATATAAATATATTTATTACCCCTTCAACAATAATAATCTTATTTAGCATAATAAGTATATGATATAAGCATATTTATTTTTAGAGTCTTAGTGAAAAATTGAATAAATGAAAAGTGATTAAATATTAAATATGGAAACTAATAATGACATTTTTTTTAAATAATAGAACCAGTAGTGATTATGTTCTTATAATTATGCAAAGTAATAGAGGAATAATACTTTGTTTGTCTATTATTTCTCACAGAACTAAAATGTGTAAATAATAACAGTAAATTGTAATTAAAAGATTTAATTATTTGACACTTTGCAGATAGCTGGATTCTTTAAGTTTACTGTAAAACATTTAAGCATCTAAATCGTATTTGTTTATCCTAAAGGACTCAACATGGCAAACATGAATACAGAAGTGCACTTTTAATCTTTTGTTATTCGACAATGACTGAGATAAAATCCGGAACACTCCATTTTGAAAAACATCGCCATTCAAGAACCCAGTATCTTCTAAGAAAGAATAGGATATTTAGAGATTATATATACATAGAATTATCAAATGATGTTGAACCATCATTCTAAAGAGATCTTTCGAGAAAATGAGAATTTCATGAAATGTTCTGGTATTTTTGCTTTATTCCATATGGAAATGTTTACTCACAAAAACAGATCTTCAATACAAGGAAGAAAAATCTTAAGTGCATGTTTAGTCAATGAAATGAGAACAAAACTAATCAAGATCTATTCAAAGATAAATAAAGAAGTAAAAATATGCATGTTATTTTATGTTAGAGTTAAAAAGCGTAAAAATTGACAGAAAAGTAATGGGATTGTGTGAACAAAATACTTGTTCCTAATAGTGTTTTTATGTATTTTAGATACTGAAATATATAAATTGGGTACAGTGTAATAACACACACTGAAGAACTATATCAAGTTGGGAATCAATATAATATTCAAACCTCACGTTATTTGTCATGCCCCCAAGTCGATTATTTGATACATTAGAAAGGGGAAAAATACTGCCCAAAAACGCAGGTTATTTTTAGAATTTGTAACTTGGATAGACAGAAAATCGATTTCACAGAAAAAAATAGTTATAGTAAAGGATTTATTTCAAATTTTAAAAAAGATTTGCCGCAGAAAAGTAAGAGATACAATTTGTAGTGTGAATAAAATATTTCTAATAATGTTTGAGAAAAAAAAACTAGAATTAGAATGCATTTAGCAGTATATGTGAATAATATAAACTAATCTTTCCTAGATGATTCAAGCTTATTTTTTATCATTTACAAAATAAAAAATAATAAATCCACGTTATTTCTCACCCATGATGTTTTAAAATTTGAATATCTTCGGATATTTTGCAATTTATTTAATTTATCACTTTCTACTAAAAGAAGTTTATCATTTTATTTCTTTTATTAAAATATTATTGACAATTTATTTCTTCTAACATTTGAAGCCTTTACTTTATCAAGAAGTAAAAGATTACTATTTTTGTAAAAATAAAAGTAAAACGAAGAGACATTGTCATTTATTTAAGGCCTTGAGCCACAAAGATTTTTAATAAAAATAGAAAAAATCACTTTGATCAACAAAGTTAACTTAGTATCTCGATCTCTTTAGCTTTTACACCTAGATTTGCTGATCTAGATGGAAAACCCGAAGGGATGATAAAACTAAATGAAACTATTTCTTCAAGGTTAACCACATAATGAGAAAAAATGAATTCTTTTGTCTTCCTTCCATGGTCTATGACTAGGCAAAGAAATTGTAGTTTACAAGTCTGCGTCATTAATTTTGAGGAATTTAAAATCTATAATAATATAAATAAAATGTAAAATTTTGCTTAATAAAAATAAAAAAAACTTCATAAGAGAAATTTACTATTTAACATAATGAATCTCGTGTAAGATTCCTTATATATTTACAACATACTTATATAAATATATTCGATACTTACTTATGTATACACTTCTTATACACAATTCTTTAATAAAAAACATATCTTTAACAGCCAATATCCACCATTTACTGAAATGCTTTTCAGTCAGAGCTTCATAATAGTTGTTCATGACTATTTCATCGAAATGAAAAATAGTATTCAATTTCACTCTTAGTAGAATTTTATTTAAGGCAATTTTTAGTTAAAGATAAATACGATTATCAAGTTCTTGAATGCACAAATAAGCATTATCTTTCGTACTATATAAAAAGATTTATTTATGTACAAATGATTTTAGACAGGAGTTTAAAGTATTTATATCGGAATCACAAATTATATTTTCGTTAATGTTATAAGAGTTTACTATTACAATTATGCTCAATGTCGACAATTCCTGTTAATTATATTACCTGAAATATCAAGCATGCAATTTTGCTTGTAATACAAATGACTTTTCAAAGATTTTTTAATGATACATAACTTTTTTATTTGGGCAATTTAAATACATTAATATGTTTATTAGATATTTTCTAAATAGTGCAAAAAAGTTCCTTTTAAAGTATAGAAAACAAAATTTTTGCTAAAAGTTTAATTTGATGGTTGGGAATTCTAAGCATTCTTTGTTTGAATATTTTGGCTGTATTTCAAAATAGAAGTCAATTTCATGTATAGTTTAAAGCTCACTCCAAATGAATACAAGCTTCTATTGCTGAAGCAGATGCTTAATCTATAAATTTTATAAATAAAAAAAGTTCATGGAAATGCATTAACTGAATTCAGAGACGAATTTAACTTCCTGATTTAGTTACTTGACTTCTCAAATTTGAAGAAAAGATTTAATTCTTATCAATAAAAATTATATTTAATGATTAAATTTTGATATGACTATCTAAAATTTAATCTAAATATTAAATTATTATTTCGATTTAAATTGCTTTTTAAACGAAATTGAAATTAAATAATTTCAATTTAACGTAAATGATTTCCACTTATTTATTAATATGAACTGCTCTGTAACTGATATTACAAATTTATTCTGATTATAACTGAAATTGAAGATAGAATTTCCGTCTTTGGAATTATTGTTGACATCAAAGGGAATGCTTGGAATGACGTCATAAGCACAATTTACTCAAGAGAGCTCAAGTAGATTGGTTTTCCCTTGTATTCCCTTTCAAGATATATCATGATTATGGAAGTCGCGATGTAGTTGAATAATGACATAATTACAATAATGAAATCTCATCGATACCAACATGAAATTATTACTTTAAGGACTTAATTACTTCTTGTCATAACATAGATATCGGAAATATGTAATTAATGTGCAGTTTCACGTATTGCAAGGAATGTAGGATATGATGATTGATTGAGTGTAAAATTATAATTATAAATAATGGATGAGCTAGAAATGCCCAATAGGCTTTGGTAAATGTCTAGGATGAAACTTTAATTAAGATACCTAAGGATGATTGGTTTCGTGAGTAAATAAGTTAAATGTTCAATAATCATATCGTGTATTTCGAAATAATATGGTCGTCTAGGAATATTATTCTCCTTCTCGGAAAAATTATTAAAAAATTTTAAATGCAATAAAAGTAAAATACATATTTCATTAATAAAAAATCAAGTACTAAATCCTTCAATTAAAATATAAAAATATATAATTAGCATGGTAAAATAATGTTAATAGATTAATCCATCATAATACATGCGATTATTATTTTATAATAGCCAAAAATCTATTTGAGCTGAGTTAACAATATTTGTCCGCAAATTTTGAAATTTTTATTTTAACTTTATCATATTAGTCATAGTTTCGTAACGTTAAATAAGTTATAATTTATAAATACTACAATGTTTCATTATTTTGGAACTGCTTATTTTCTGTTTAAATTATATGAACTAAGCTTTATTTATTTTTCAAAGAATATTCATGTTTCATTCCTTCATGATCACTAATAAATGATTTTAATGCCATTGGATGAAATTCATTTCCATATGGTCTTAGTATATTGACGAAATACATTTACTTGAATTATGAGAAAAGGTAAATTAATTAGGTTTAAGGCAACTAGTAAGCTTCTATCTCATTTTGATCATCAATACTATCTAATTTAACATTCAAAAAAGCTAAATTCACTTCATTCCTTAATCTAAACTCAGTTTAAAATATCAAAGTTTTTTTTTCCATGTTATCTTCTGAAAAAAGCTTTTTGTTGTTTCTTAAATCATGTCTGTAGCAGGACCATGTAATTGAAAAAGATATAGATTTATTTTCACCAGGAAAAAGATATATTCAGATTTTAGATTAATAGAACGTTGTGCGTATTATTGCAATTATTTCCTTGCTTTCTTGTGGCTCGATTTGTGAGATACTCCTAAATAACAATTTGTTTCTTGATTGTAAAATACCTTATAATGGATAGTCTTGGAAAATGCTATAAAATAAACGTATAAATGCTACACTTTACTTTTCAGAGGGATTTTTTAATAATGATGTGCCATATTCAAGCGTTTTATGAGAAGAAACCGTAGCATATGAATTCTTACACATGTATAAAAAAATAGAAATACAATATCCCTATAGCATTCTTCAACAGAGGCTGAGATTGAATTAGGAACGTTACATTCTGAAGATCATAAGCATTACCATTAAGTTACAATGAGCTCGAATTTTATTAAAGAAAAGTTTATCATTTTCAATAACTGTGTTTTTCTCTTATAACATACTGTAGATAAACATATTTTGATTGAAGACGGTCTTTAAAGACTAAAACATTTTTCTATTTCCTTAATTCTTTGAAATTTTTAGCTAAAAAATATTTTAGCTTGATCACATGTCTTTTCAATTTTTGTTTCAGGTACTCTAACCTAAATCTGATTTGTGTAATACTAATAAAACTAAAGTTGATTAAATTTATTGAAAAAAAAGGTTATATATTTTTAAAAACACACATCAAATGCAATCTTATGATTTCCTACTTACGTAATAATTTTATCATATAATTTTTTTATATTATTTAGAATAGGAAAATTTTTTTTCTAATAATTATTTTTAGAAAAAAAATAATTATTAGAAATAACTTTAATAACTTTTTCTTTAATAACTTTAATAACTTATAATTTAATAACTTTTTCTTATAACATTTTTGTGTTCATTGTATTTATTATAGCATTTAGAAATAATTCATAAAGAAGACTAGGCTTTTACACAATGATTC